>CAJQZJ010000092.1:1079553-1107993 GCA_907164525.1 Lophiomys imhausi
TGAAGTTTTCCTTCCAACATCTTCTGTAGAGCTGGATTTGTGTATAGTTATTGTTTGAATTTAGCTTTGTCATGGAATACCTTGTTTTCTCCATCTATGTTGATTGACAATTTTGCAGGGAATAGTAGTCTGGCCTGGCATTTGTGGTTTTTTAGGGTCTGCAAGATGTCTGTTCAGGCCCTTCTGGCTTTTAGAGTCTCTGAAGAAAAGTCAGGTGTGATTCTGATAAGTTTGCCATTATATGTTACTTGACCCTTTTCCCTAGCAACTTTTAAAATTCTTTCTTTGTTCTGTACATTTAGTGTTCTGATTATTATGTGGCAGGAAGATTTTCTTTTCTGGTCTAGTCTATTTGGAGTTCTGTAAGATTCTTGTACAGTTATAGGCATCTATTTTTTTAGATTTGGGAAATTCTCTTCAATGATTTTGTTGAAGATATTTTCTGGTCCATGGAGGTGGGACTCTTCTCTTTCTTCTATTCCTATTATTCTGAGATTTCGTCTTTTCATTGTGTCCTTGATTTCCTGAAGGTTTTGTGTCAGGACTTTTTTAGATTTGACATTTGCTTTGACAGATGTATAAATTTCTTCAATTTTATCCTCTGAGCCTGAAATTCTTTCTTCCATCTTTTGTATTCTGTTGGTGATGCTAGTGTCTGTAGTTTCGATTCTTTTCTTAAGGTTTTCCAGTTCTATGGATGTCTCGGATTGGATTTTCTTCATTGCTTCAACTTCCCTTTTCAGGTCTTCCATTCCTTTAAGCACTTTATTCATTTCCATCACCTCCTTTGCAGTACTTTGTTGTTGTTCTCTGAGGTATTTGATTTCCTCCCTTAGGCCTTCTATTATTAATATAAGTGTAGCATTAAGGTCATTTTCCTTTGTTTCAATCGTGTTTGGCTGTCCAGAGTTGTCTATAGTATTATTGCTAGGATCTGGAGACATACTATTGTTTGGGTTTTTTTTGTTTTTTTTTTTTTACCATGTTCTTGCTCTGACCTTTTGTCATCCAGTAGACCCAGGTGTTGTCTGTTTGTTTCTTTTGTCAGTTGATCTTGGTGCTCAGGAAAACTCCCTGCCCTGGGGGTTGGCTGATCCTGAGATCCTGGTGTTTACCTCCAGATGGTGGGCAGGTTCCTGTAACAGACTGACTGGCTCTCGGAGAGGAGGGTGGCTGCTGCTCTCCTCAACTGCTTGTGACCCAATTGGACCAATATAGAGGGGATTGGAGTGGGGAGAGGGCTAGCCTCTGAGGACCTGGGAGCTGGCAGGTCTCCTCAGAAAGGCAGGTAGAGCTGTGGTTGGGTCTGTGTTCTCCTCTCACTGACCTAGTCATTCTGGCTCCCCAGCTAGGCTGATCGTGCAGGCAGGGAGCTCCACCCACAATGGGTGCAGGCCTCAGTGTGCTTGTTGCTGACTGCCTCAGATGCTTGGATGCTAGGGTGAGTGACCTACCCGCCCCCCTATTTGTGGAGAACACACAGTCGCGGGCTCTGTTTGCAGTCAGTCTTGGCTCCTAATTGCTTTGCTGTGACTGGGTTAGGTGTCTGCCTCTCCGCTACAGTGCACACTGTGCCGCCATGTTGGAAACTCCGGGAAAAAAAATCTCACTTACCTTTGCTCTTGTGGTGTGGCTGTTTTTCCCTCTTGGGTGTACAGGTCCACGTGCAGGCTGGATATCAGGCAGACAGGCGGGGTTGCTGGTCTGTGGCTGGAGCTGTGGGCTGGATCCACTCCTGGACTAGATCTCCACTAGCCAGAGCTCCTCTCCAGACCAGTGACGGAGGTGGCTGATCTCAGGGTGGTGTTCCCGGGAACTGCATGGGCTGTTTTACCTGGTGACTGGTCTCAATGTTCGCCATGGGAATTCAGACACCATCTGTGTTTCACTGTGGGCTAGGGGACCTCCCATTCACTCCACAGTGACTAATCTCATTCACCTACTACTTAGATGCACTGCCATATGGTCGCCGCCATCTTGGATCTCCTCTCACTCTCTCAGTCCTAAGGATCAAAAGCTTTTCATGATGACCCCATAGAATGAAACATGCTCCATGCATACCACTCTTTCCCACAGCAGAGGAAGGATAACTTACTAATTTCTTCATTCATTAATGAAGAAATGTGGCTCATATGCGGCTGTCTAAGGCAACATATGACATTCATAAGGAAAAAAGAATTAACTTTTAAAATTTTGAAGACATTTATAAAATTGTCATTATTATTGTGTTTAAAACTTGAGATTCTGGACCGGATGGTGATATTGGGTACAGTGGTATGAGTAATGTATTCACCCTGAATTAGAGATGATTAAAATGTAAGTTTTAAGTTATATGCTATTTTATCACAATTTTAAAAATTAATACTCAGTGTTTCTTTTGGAACTTTATGTGTTACCTTAGACTTCTATATAGAAAAAATATGATAACAAGGCCCTCTATCACCATAATTCATAACCAAATTTATATGGAAAATACCTATTTCACAATTACATTTAGCATTAGAAAAATGTGAGTGAAATGCTTTTGTGATACCTCATCAATCTCCATAAGTTTAGATTTTCCAGATTCAAATCAGTTAATGTAATTGAGCCTAAAAGAATGCCAGGCTGTAAAGATGTGCCAAACAGCATGTCAAATCCTACTTGGACACATTTTGTCTTTTACGATGAAATTATAATTTTTGACTAATGTATTTATGCCTTTATAAGATAATTGTGGATTTCTACTCTTTACATCACCAACATAAGCAGTTCTTTTATCCTGCTATTCCAGTTCCTGGAAATGCTAATGCAGTCATCTATTCACGGATTCCTCTTCAAATTCTGCCAATAACATAGGCTAGAGAATACACAAAGACTCCTATAGTTGCAACAGAAGCCTGGAGGCACCTTAAAGGGGGCTCAGACATTTCCTCAATGATTGCTTGCTTGACGCCACCCAAATGGGTCTCAGAAGAATCTTACTGACAAATTTGCTTCCTGGGAGCTTTGCCATATCTTCTGCTCATGGCTCAGTGGAAGTGGGCCAAGTTTGAAGGAGAATATATCCATGACAGGCTGGGAAAGAAAGTCACTTTTAGATTATTTGTTAGTAAGTTGTCTTTTCCCCTCTCCTGACATGTGGACTTGAAAGCTAGCTCCATATCCATTCGGTTTCACTCCTAGAGTCACAGGAGTAGGTAGGTTTCATTGCACTCTATGAAGATGCTTCTTCTGTGAACTACTGGGAAATAATGGCCCACTATATATGCTAAGTAGGCTCCTTGCAAGCGATAAACGGTCTTGCAGATTTTAGTGATTATCAGGAGCCTCATCCATCATGGGCGTGGCTGGGTCTTCTCTCAAATGCACAGTGAGCAGAACTATAGAGTCTGCCTACCAGCGGTCGCTACTGGCTCTGAAAACCAGGCTCGACTCTGACCTTCAGTTTCTCTTAGCATCAGCAGTCCCCTTTCCAGCCCCATTTGGTTCCGTTTAGACTGCCACTGAAAGCATGAATATTGGAGTGGGGATGATATCTGGTTAGTGTTTGCAAGACAAAGTGAGGACAAAAATCACTCAAGGATTCCGAGAGCTGAGCTACCCCCTTGGTAAAACCATGTCCTGTGAGATTGCTTAAAGCAGCATTTGGGGGCAAGGGCCCTGGAGCCAGACCACCTGGTCTAAGTCCTGGCTTTACCACTTAGCTGTGTGATGCAGAGTGAGTTATTTAGCATCCTTCCAGTGTCATTTCCCCATCAGTAAAATTAGACAAACAATATGGCTTCCAAGGATGCCTAGCTTAAATGAATTGGTGTCTATAATGAACTTCAAAGCATATGGAACACATTCTCATGTGATGCCCAGGAAGGGGTTATATCAAGTTCAGTCTCATTCCACCTTCTCACAACCTCCCATTCTATCTATCACTAGCTAGATCCCACTGATTTTCTTTCCAAACACCTGTCAAATACATGTGCCCTTTTTTTGTCTCCCAGCATGTTTTGGTCTACAAGTTTGTCATTTCTTGCCTGATACCTGCGTCCTCGCTCTCATTGGTGTCTTTGATACACTTGTTCCCATCCACCAATTACCAGGGGCATCATTAAATAATCTAATGGTATGATTTCCATTCTTCTAATGACTTCCCACCAAGGAGAAGTGAGATCCAAGGCCATGGCACCCCAGGCTCCTTTATGATGTTCCCGTTGTGTTCTTCCAGGCTTATCACAAGCTGGGTACCTCCTGTTACCATATCCTACTGCCTAGCTACCTCTTAACATGATGTTTCCTATCAGCCTGCAGTGTCCCATCTACTTTTCTCAAGTTTTAGCCCCATCATTCCTCCCTTGGTGAAATGTCCCCTGACTCCTCCTGGGAAAGTTACTCACTTCTTCTCTCTAGAAACGATGGTTGCTTCAAATTCCTCAATGAAGCCCACTATCACATTACACTGTAACCTCTTGTCCTATGAGTTGATTGAAGGTAAAGATGGAAACTTATCACCACACTCACTCATTCAGTCACAATAGGTGATGTTTCTGTACCCTCGGTGCTGATGCTGGTACCTAGCTCAGTACAGATGTCTGTGGAATGATTATTAAGTAAATACACTAATGAGGATATTGTCATACACAGTCTAAATGTATCACTTTTTTTCATGTGATAGGAAGAAAAACAAGAGTTTCTCTTGAGAAATCCACATGGCCGAACCAGTGAGAAGGCTCAGGGGCAGGTAACAATGCTTGCCACCAAGCCTGAGGGCTCGACTTCAGTCATTGGAAGCAACAAGTTAGAAGAAGAAAAGTGACCCACCAAAGTTGTCCTCTGGCTTCACATGTCCATGATGGGACACCCCCACCACCACTCCTCAAGTCATATGCTAATTGGAAGCGACACCCTTCAAATGGAGTGTGGAACCCAGCTGGTCCAGGACCAGCATTTTAAGACCCAACGGTTATCACAGGAGTCCTTCAGATCTCCTGCTAATCTGGGGCCAGTATTTAGAATCTACAAATTGATGTCTTGGTCTGACATAGAGCCATATTTCCTGAGGGGTTGACATTTCTCTCTGCATTTACATCAGTAACTTGCCTCGTCTAGGTTGACGAACAGCCAGGCTTGTGAATGTATCACCACAGCAAATGAACAGTTGCCATAGTAATTCTTTTCCTAGGGATGTATTTGCACAGGACTTGGAATTAGAGTTGAAAATAGAATCAATCACTTGATAAATAAAGAGTAATCACAAGAGTCTTTCCTGGTCTAGCTGAATCAAGGAGGACTTTCCTGGTGAGCAGACTGTAATTAGCAGCTGAGATAGCAACTATAAATCCACTGTGGGTCCAAGGAAGTTACCAGCTATCTGGTGAGGCTACAAGTCCTCAGCAGGGATTGGACCCTATGCTTTGGAAGGTTGAATGTGCTTCCTTTCTTGCAGTCCATACAACTGGCAGCTCAATTTGATATCCTTCCTGGAAAACACGAGAAGCCCCAGAAAACTGTACTTCAAACAAACTAGTAGAGTTTCCAGAGTGATCCTGGGGAACATCTTGCTTCCATGATTGCACCTCAGTGAATGCTATGTCTTTTGGAGACACTGGGTTCTCCCATGAGAGAAGATGGAAGGACACCTTTAGATGTCTTTTTCTAGGACATCTAATCCCATTCATATAGGGATGAGGCGTCCTGACCCTATCACTCCTTGAGGACTCCAACTGTTTGCAAGCCACATTGGCCATTACAGTTCAACATACTTATTGCAAAGAGCATGCATTCAAAACACAGCTCATGGGAACTGCACGTGTGCCTCCTGCATGGTCAGCTGCCATGACTGAGATCAACAAGCAAAGAACTTGAGAATAGAGTTTGGAGTCAAACAGAACAGAGGCCAAACCTTCCCTGTACTGTTTACTATTGGGTTCATGGTTCTAAGTAGCAATAGTTTTGTCACCTAAAAAGTATTTCAATGTTACAGTCCAGAAGCTTCTCTGAATTAAAGTAAGTAATGTGTTCGGAACCAAAACTGGTAGCTATGAAGCATTACAATGACTGATAATCTCCCCAGGTATAACAGTTTTTTAATAGAATTATTAAGACAAATACACAGCACTGATTGAAAAGGACTATATTGAAATAGTATATTTGAGCATAGCTCTATATTTTAGGACCTAATAAGGCATGTCAATCAAAAAGGTGATTAAAAAAACCATATAATCCCTGTAACATTAAGTCTTAACACCCAGACCAAAGCTTTGTTCTTGCCTTCTTATTCTTAGATATATCTCTCTCCTACCCTTTATAAACTGGCTAGCTTGTTATCCAACCATTTCTTGAGCAAGGGTGGGCAGTTGAAAGATTTTAGATAAATATGTTTCCTGGACTTTCCAACCTCTCTCTTAGCTGCTTGCGATTATCTTCCTCATAGTTTTGAAAACAAGTGTCTGTTCTTTCAGCCTAGATCAATAGGAAGTAGAAGACAGCAGGGACACAATCAAGAGATGACTTCTCTGCTCTCTGCTCTTATCTGGCCTGACCTGGCTGCCTTTAACAATCCAAGAGGAGTCATTTCCCCCCTTCTTAAAGAAGTCTTTTTCTTCCTGTGGAACATGTCTCCTGTTACTGTCTGCTCACCAGGGTACTACCTGAGATTATAATTCAGCCATGCTGTCTTCTCTGCTGAGGCTGCCCAAGTAACTGGAAACTGTTGTCATTTAGTTGTAAACTATACAGGAAGAGGCAGTAAAGGCAACTTTGGACACTACCTGTTAGAACAACTCCCAACCCTCCGTATGGAGAATCTGTTTCTAACAAAACTGTTTTTAAAGCAAGTTCTTTCACACTCCTGTTGTAAAGATTCTGCATCCATACATGTGATTTTATGTGTGTTTTAAAAGACTCTGAAATAGAAGAAATTTAAACACAGTATGGTAGTTCTCACATTTTTGCAGGCATCAGAAGAACCACTTGAAGGCCTGTACAATAGAACCCTACTTTCCCTTTCTCTTCCCCATCTCACTGCCCAGTCAGAAGAGCTGCTGTGGACAAGACACCTTTCCCACAAGGTCAAAAGTGCTGCTGCTGCTGCTGACCCAGGGAGCATGTTCTGAGAGCATCATTCAAGACCTCTAGCTACTCTATCTGGTGACCCAGATTCTGATAGAGACATCATTGATAGCTGCTGTCGAACAAATCAGTTTCTATTGTGAAGCTCCTGACTGATGACTATCTCTGAAACCTCAACCACTACAGATGCCAGCCTGCTTGGGTTTTTGTGGGTTTTTTTTTTTTTTTTTATACAGACTTCCGTTGCCTAGGAAACAGGCTTAGCCAGAAGGCTTTCTTAACTGGAGTGTTGCCCCTTCAAGATTTTACTTCTTTAATCTAAGATACATCTTCAAGTGGGTTATTTATGTTTCCTATATCTGTTACCAGATCTAAGAAACAGACAGACAGACACAGACACTCCCCCCACCAAATACTAGTACATTGGCACATGTAGACATTCACAGATAAATACACCAACATACAGTACATACCCAGGTATATATACATAGACACACACAGAGACACACACATATACAAACACACAGATATGCACACAGAGACACACATATAAAGAAACACAAATGCAAACAACCACATACACACAAATACCCAGACAGAAACACACACAAACTCATGCATAGACACACACAGAGATACACACATACACAGACACTCATAGTCCATGTACTGTATAACATTTTGGTCAATACTAGACTAAATATAAGATGATGAGTCTTCTTATTTACTTTTTGTTGCTCTGATAAAACATAGCAACAAACTAAAACAATGGCTAAACACAACTTGGGGAGAAAATAATTTATTTAAGTTACAGGTTACAGTCCATCATTGGGAGAAACCAGGACATGAACTCAAAGAAGAACCTGGAGACAGGAACTGAAGCAGAGGCCATGGAGGAATGCTTCATACTGGCTTGCTCTCCATGGCTTGCTCAGCTTGTTTCTTACACCATCTAGGACCATCTGCCCATGGTGGCTGGGCTCTCCTATATCAACTGGAACTTTTTTCAAAAGCCCCCACAGACTTGCTCTCAGGCCAATTTGATGGAGACAATTCCTCAACTGAGAGTTCCTCTTCCTAAGTTTGTGTCAAGTTGGCAAAAACTAGCAAGCAGCAACTTCATGAGATTACACTACTTAGTGATATCTTAGCCACCTTGGTTTTATGAGCTCACCTGTGATGTTAGCATGGCATCAAAGCATCTTTTTTTCCATTTTTTCTTTTCATTGTTTTTTTTGATTTTATGAATTTCACATCATGTACCCTGTTCTCTTCTCTCATTTCCCCTCAGACCCACCCTCCACCCTTGTAACTTCCCCCTACATTAAAAAAAAAAACCTCATTGTGGATGATGTAGTGAGTCTCAGTGTGTCCTGCAATATTCCCTATTGTCCACATGTTTTTGCTTGCAAATGTTCATTATAATGATTCCTTGGTCTGGTACTTTGTCAATACTGAAACCTCACTGGGACTCCTCTCATATGGTGTTATTGTCCTGGGTCATGTAGATCCTGTACTTTTGGGTCTGTGGAACTGGCCTCTTCATGCACTCCAGCAGTTCATCCAGGGATGGGTCAACTCAAAGCCCTGGTTTTGGGCCTACAACCCCCACTTGCAGGGCTTGATTTCTCAAGTACTGCAGCAGGTAAGGGGTTGGATCAGCTCTCCGGCTTTCATGACCCCATCAGGGCCAATTCTCTCACCTGTTACCTATGGTGAGGGCAACAGAGTAAAAGGGATCTCTCCCTCGCCAACACCACACAGCAGACAGACGGCAGAGCTGGCTCTCCCACAATCCCTACATCCAGGGCCAGCTGTAGTGTCTTGCTCAGGTAAGGTGCAGGGCCTGCTGTCCTGAGTGCTGCAACATGTGAAGGGCAGGGACAGCTCTCCTGTTCTTGGGACCCCATCAGGGCCAGATCTCCTGTCCACCTCTGGTGTTGAAGGTCAAAGGAAGGGGATATCTCCCTTGCCAACACCACCACAGAGCAGACAAAAGACAGGGCTAGCTCCCCTACACTCACACCCTTGGGGCTGTCTCAACCATAACCCCATCATCCAGGGATAAGCAGGGCTCCCCTAGTCCCTGACTTGCTTCCTCTCCTGGGAGCCCATCTGGTGCTTGCCTGGTGCTGGACTGGTGGTCAACACAGGCTAGCTCCTCTTCTGTGCCCATGGAGCTGAAATGGTGTTGGTATCAGGCTTGTTCCCCCTCCACCCCAGGAATGTTAGGCTACTATTCATTCAGATGTTCATAGGTCAGAATGCTGAATTTAGACATAGCCTCTCTCCTCTCTGCCACCTACTGATATGTATGTGACACAGCAGTCACATCCACAATGCCTCTAGGGGCAAAGCATCAAAACATCTTAATGTATCTCTCAGAACTTGTCCCTATGGTTTGCAATGCATGGCTATGTCTATCTCTTCCTACACATATATTTACACACTTTTTTCTACATGAGAAAAGGTAAAGGACCTTCACATTCATGTGCATTTGGATAACACTAATTTTGGACTTTTTATATATATATATTGCCTGGTGCTGGACTAGTGGTCAATACAGGCTAGATATATATAGATATAGATATAGATATATATTTTAGAGCCACAAAGTTGGGAAGGGGATATGGGAGACGAGGAGAAGTAGGGGCATGTATGATTAAAATACATTGTGTGCATTCATGCAATTCTCAATGGGTTTTAAAAAAAGAATATGTGGGGACTCATTCCATAGGGGTTTATCTGTTGACATCTGAGCTTATGAAGACAAACATGGTAAGGAATGTATCACCAAAAAATTGGCAGTGTATTGCAACTCAGCAAACTATTAGCATAGCTTTGCTTTGATTTTATAGAATACAGATTTTTTTAAACTAGATATAAGTGAACCCGAATTTCAAATATAATTCTCTCACTGGCTCAAATTATAAAATTAATATAGAATCCTTTGGAGAAAAATTAACTTGAACACATAACAAAAACTCAGACCTAAAATACAATAAAATGTTTGAATAGAAAAATGGTAATTTTCTGATAAAAATAAGACCATCCAATGTGTGCCACAGACTATGCATACAAAGTAGTTGCTGGGGTCATTTCATGTTTGGTATGGTTGCTTAAAAGTCAAAATGAAAAGTAGCTGCAACCCTAGTTTTAAGGATCCTCATGGGCAAGAACGTTAGTAAAACTTGCACTGCTTAATAGGATGCTGGGAAATTCACTGAGTTGATTGGATTGGTGGCACCTGTGGAAGTGAGAGACTTAAAAAGAAATCCTCTTTTGTTATCTTAAACGGAGAGAGCTAAAAGGCCCAATGATGATCAACAGTAACCACGGCTGTTAAGGAAGCAACAGTCAGTGGTGCTGAAAGCATGGAAAGGAAGGGTTTATTCAGCTGTCAGGAGAGGTATGGGGCCACTGCAAAGGACTGTTACACTTGGGGGGGGGGTTCAATTCCAAATATGGGCTGGCCAAGTAGGAATTTCTAACCAAAAGACAGAGAGGGTGCAGAACATTTCTAGGGGAAATAAGATAGATTCTGGGGATTCTGGCTAAGACTGTTCAAACACGATTCTTAGAATAGACAGGGCAAAGTGCTCAGGTGTCAGGGGATGAGGACAAATAGAAGGAAGTGAGACACTGAGGATGAAGGTTTCTCTTCTACAACTCCTTCCCCAGGTTCTTTGCCAAAACTGAGTTTTATGGACTGGGAGAGTTCAGTGTACAGGATCCACAAGGTGGAGAAGAGAACTGGCTCCCACATGTTAGCTTCTCACCTCCACACATGCTCCATGGTATGCGCACATCACACATCAAGTTAACTTTTCTTTTGTGTGTGTGTGTGTGTGTGTGTGTGTGTGTGTGTGTGTGTGTGTGTGCAAGATGTGCATTACTGTACATATGCAGGGGCCAGAGGACACATTGATATCCTGCTATATATACCACTTTCCACCAAATTCCCTAGACAGGATTTCTCACTGAACCTACAGTTAAGATGCCAAGCAGGAGGTTTCAGCAGATCTTTCTGACTCTGTCCTCTGCAGTGCTGGAGTCACAGGCATGAGTGGCCATGTCCAGCTTTTTACAAGGGACCTGGGGATTTTAACTCAGTTCCTCATGCTTCTTCAGCAAGCAGTCTTACCAACCCTCAAGTTAGCTATTTAGAATTAAAATTCCATAGGATATTTTCTTTAAGAAGGAGACCGGCAGATTAGTAAGACTGTAGTAGGCTCATGTAATACATCCTATGTTCTAGTCTTAGTTCTATAGTTCTTAAGTTGTATAACCAGGACCTTACTTCTGTGGACTAACAGTTTTAGCTTCTCTTTAGCTCACTCAATCGATATCCGCATGTTAAGAAAATTGTGCGTTGCTTCATAGGCACACATGTGATAGACATTGGCTACTGCCCACATCTGGATGTTACACTTCTCTGGAAGATGCAAGGCCATGCCTCATTTTCCAGGGACAGTTTTCATCTGAAGAGTGGCTGAACAACTTGGAATAACTCTGAAGGGCCACCTTAGCTTCAGAGCTTTCATGGTGTCTGCCGTGCCGTTGGATCTGTCAACTTGACACAATTCTAGACATATCCGGGAAGAGGGAATCTTAGTTGAGAAAATGTCTCCAAAGATTGGCCCTGTAGGGAAGACTGTGGGGTATGGTCTTGACTAATGATTGATGTGGGAGGGCCCAATGGGGGCAGTGCCACCCCAGAAGGTGGTCCTGGGAGCTACAAGAAAGCAAACTAAGCAAGCCATGAAGAGCAAGTCAACGAGCAGCACTCCTCAGCCTCTGCTCCAGTTCCTGCCTTAACTTTCTTTGATGCTGAACTGTGATGTGGAAGTGTAAATAAAATAAAGCCTTTCCTCTCCAAGTTCCTTCTAGACATGGTTTCTATCACAGTGGCAGAAACCCTAACTAGACAGTGTTGAGTGGCTACAGACAATGCTATTGGGCCCAGTTCATTCTCAGTCTAATGCTGCCGCCTTCTCCTTCCTTCTAAAGTTTCCATCTCTGGATCTGTTTGCTAGAGAACCCCATCTACCACAGCCGAGAAGCTCAGACTTCAGCCATGTAAATTAACCTCTGGCTCTTTATTTTTCTCACCTAGGAGAAGAGAGATAATCACCCTGTGGTGTGTTTTGAAGACTAAACTGCTTAATATTATAAAACACTTCCTGTAATAACTGACTCAGTATCAATCTCTCTATAGTGAGTCAGTGGATAAAGGAATATTCACACCCCTTCCTTATAAAAACATTGCAATGAACATGCAAAAATTGAGTTGATTTGGGGGGATAATTATGTCCATTCATAGCCAGTCACTTTGCAAGAGCTTATGAGAAGAAAGTGTAGGAACACACACCCCATTGTGTTACCTGAGGAGTTAGGACCAAAAATATCAAGCCTATAAACGGAGTGGTGTAGTCTGTCTGCAGAATGTCGTCAGTGAAATCGTTTCCATATTGGCAGAGAACAGTATCAAGAGAAGATGCTGAAAGAGAGATGAGAACTCCAAGAATAAATCAAAAGACATAGAAAGAAAACCACACACACACACACACACACACACACACACACACACACACACACACAAAAGCAATGGAATACATAATTTCATAGACAAAAGAAGTCTCAGATATCCCGCCCAGATATTGATGGTGCTATCCAGCCAAATCTAACAGGTATGTTTACTGCTTATCTTCTTTTTCCTGTTTGAAATCATGTTTACATTTGTTTTCATTAAGAAATGTTCTCCATCTTAGGAGAACACTTGCAGTTCTGGAGGCCCCTGAACATGGTGCTGGCATCTGCACAACTTCCAGCATCATGTGGGAGGGAGACCCCGAGAGAGCAAGGAGGTGCATACAGAAGAGCCTAGTGCAGTTTTAATCATGAGTGTTGATGTTTCTTCCTTTACAGCAATTAAAGTGTACATGTTTATATTGCACACAGGTGTGCTAACACACATCTAACACAAAAACCCACCCCTGGAATGTGTGCTGCTGATGCTGGTGGTAGACATGGGGATCCTATCGTGTTTGGCTTCATGATCCAAGCCTACCTTTTAGATAATTCTCTTTTCTCTCAGTCTTCACTGGGTTGTAAGGTCATAGTTCCAATGCACCAGTCACTGCAACTTAAATCTCTAACTCATGTGACAGTGCACACACCTCTTTGCCATATTCTTCTCCCTAGAAATCCTCAGAGATTTATAAAGGTAAGCCATTTGAGGAAGAATGAATTTTAAATATAAATAAATACTGCCTAGACCCATCATATTACAACTGCAGAATTTCAAAGACAAGGAACTCCTTAAAAACAAGGCAGGAGGGCAGATGGTGTTGGCACATCCCCTTAATCCAAGCACTTGGGAGGCAGAGGCAGGCAGATCTCTGAAGTTAAAGCCAACCTATTCTATAGAGTGAATTCCAGGGCAGCCCTGTCTGCATAGAGAAAGAAACCATGCATGTCTCTGAAAACAACAACAACAAAGGCAGAACAGAGATGTCACCACCAACTAATATGTTGAAGGCTCAGTCTGTGGAAGGTGAGGCTGTGGAAATTTTAGGGTGCGGCCTAGCTAGAGGCCGTAGGTCAATGGGTTTAAGTCTTTGAAGGCTCTAACAAGTCCCTCCCTTCTTGGGTCGCCCTTCTCTGCTTGTTACCTTCCCCGAGGCCAAGAAGCTTCTCAACAACACGTACGTAACCCCGTGACCCCAAGAGACTATGGACTGAGCCCCTCCAGGTACTGGTCACAGCACTGAAAAGGAAGTGATATCAGAATATAGCACATCTGACCCAACAGAAGTTGCAAAAGTGTTCATGTATCACACTTGAGTCTTTCTTGCAGTTCTGGGAAATCTGTGACCATGCAGTGTGCATCTGGACCATTCTGTTGCTGATAATGAAAATTGGCCAAGTCATTCATGTCACCTCTGCTGACATTCAGCCAACTGTCAATATACTGGCAAATCCAGCCTAAATTGCTATTTCCTATCAAGAAATAAGGATCCCTTCCCTTAAGCTATGGACTGTGGATAATAATTTTTATTGTTTTAAGCCATCAAATCTGAAGGTAGTTAATGAACATCAAGAAAATAACTGATATATGTGTCCATACATAATAAATACTCAATACAAAGCCTAAGACTATGGATAATATATAACACAAACATTTGGGATTCTGGTCCACAGGGATTCTCAATGATAACTATACCCACCATCTCCTAGCTCAGTAATAAGTCTCTTCTTGAAACCAGAAAGATGGCCAATCAGAATTCCAGCATAGATGGAGTAGATGATCTCCATGCCCCACCCCTTTACTAAGTACAACTGGTAGCTAGTTGGTAGTTAGTGGGGAAAGAGAATTACTCATTCTTTTTTGAGGCCATGGTCACTGATAGGATTCCAGTGCTCTACTGGATGGCCCCACACTGGTGAACATATGAACAGCACTGATTGTTCTTAATGGGTTATCAAAACAATAATTGAATAACTAGGTGTGGTGGCACACGCCTTTAATCCCAGCACTCAGGAGGCAAGGGCAAGCATATCTTTATGATTTTGAGGCCAATCTGGTCTATATAGTATGTTCCAAGGCCTTCCAAGGATATGTAGATAGCCCCTAAAGGAAGGAAGGAAGGAAGGAAGGAAGAAGGAAGGAAGGAAGGAAGGAAGGAAGGAAGGAAGGAAGGAAGAAGGAGAATATGTTGAGGGATGATATGGGAGTAGTAGGAGGGAGGAAATGTGGAGTTGATATGATTATATTTAGTTACTCAAGAATAAAGAAAAATTTAAAAATACATACATGAGGACTTCTGTTTCCAAGTCTGACATGTGAATGGCTTAGAAATCATCTCATCCTTATAATAATAATAATAATAATAATAATAATAATAATAATAATAATAAACTTAAAGGGAATTACACTTGAGATTGCTTACCCTAAACACCAGGTACTAGAGCCACACACTGGTGGGGATACTTAACAGGTAACTCTGGTGAACTACCAGGTGCCTAGTGTGAACCAGCATGAAAGTGAGCAACCATGTAGATTGATCTCACAGGGTCTCCACACTTTTGAAGATTTTTACCCCTGGGAATCCTAGGTTGTTATGGTAGAGTCTAAGAAAATCTTATTTCTCTGGCAGGAGAGGAGAAGAGTCCCCAGGCATTAGGAGAAAGATTTTCTCAGAGCTTTGCCTCATGTGTGAAGTAGGGAAATCACTGCCTAACATATTTGCCAGCCTTCTTGTCTCAGCTAAGACTGAGAAAGCCAAAGTGAATGTAAAGGTCACATCCCAGAGACACAGGGCCAATAGACATATTCCGTAAGCTTTCTCATACTTTGACACAAAATATTAAAGAACTAGAACTCCGATTTATATGGGAGAAGTTGACAGCATGGAAATACAGATGGGCCATATGAGCAAAGAGATCTGAGGAAGACTCAAAAGGCAATGCCAGGAGCCACATGCACTGTAGTGAGAAAGGGTGCCTGTGGGCTCAGTGACAGACTGTCCACAGCCACGTGAGGAACCAAGTGTGGCCAGAAAAGCTCTCCATCCTGAAAGGTAAAGGGGATCAAAAATGAAAAAGAAACAAAGTAAATACCCAAGAGTCATGGAATATTTGTTTTAATGATATATGATTTTGAGAAAGACAAGAAAAATAAAACAGAGCAGAAGTAGTTGAAGTGTTAGCTGACTAGGAATGTTCAAAACTCATGACAGACATCAAACCTTAAATCTGGAAAAATTAGAGGACATAAGGCAGGAGAAGTACAGAATTTTACTGTTAGGTGTATTTAAGTCACAGGAAAAGAGAAAACCCAAGAGGGAGGAGGGTGAAAGGTGGGGAATGCCTTACCTGGATAAGGACCAAGACTGAGTTGAGGGGAACCATGCATGCAGGCAAGAAGGGAGTCCAAAGAATAGAGCATTGAGAGAAAAAAAACAAAAACAAAACATCACGAGTCCAGAGTCTAACCCCAGGGAAATGAGCCTTTAAAATAAGGGGTGAAATGGAGACTCTCAGACAATCAGAAACCAAGGAAATTAGGTGCCCTTGAACCCACGGTGAGTGCTGAATTGTATGGAGTTCTTTGGAGAGAAGGAAAAGGGCAAAGGTCCGCAACTTGGATCTACAAGAAAGGAAGGACACGAGAAGGAATAAGTGAATTAAGGTCTCTCGGCCCATTTATGCTGTTGAAGCATTGTGTGTGTGTGTGTGTGTGTGTGTGTGTGTGTGTGTGTACACAGGGGAGGAGTGAGTGTGTGTGGACATGCATATGGTGGCGGCCAAAGGTCAACTTCTGGTGGTGTACTTTAAGAATCATCTACCTTGTTTTGGTTTTGGTTTTAATTTTTGATATTTTCATTATATGCATGAGCATTTTGTTTGTATATAGTTATGGTGTACCATGTACAATGCTTGGTGATGTTGGATCCCCTGAAACTAGAATTACAGAAAGTTGTGAGCTACTATGTGAGCGCTGGGAACCGAATCTGGTCCTTTTCAGGAGTAACAAGTGTTCCTAACCACTGAGCCTTCTCTCCAGCCTCCTGTTCTGTGTTTGGAGACAGGATCTCTCAGCTGGGAGCACACCAGAATCAAGGGTGGCTGGCCAGTGAAGCCTGGGGATCCTTCTATCTCTGACTTTCCAGCATTGGAACTGCAAATACAGCACACTGGCTTCCTAGTGAGAGGACCACAAGGTGTGTGTCCAGGCTTTGCTGTTTGTTGTTGTTAATGTGGGTTCTGGGGACTGAACTCGAGTCCTCACACTTGAACTGCAAGTGCCTTCCCAACTGAGCCACTTCACAACCCTTAGTTTGAAAAACAGACCTCTAGGCCTGACCCTGTGGTCTGTATTTAGTCCTGAGAAGTTCTTCAGACCTCTCTGATTTGGGCTTGTAGAGCAGCTCGTGTCTCATCATATTCTAGAAAGGTCTTCACCCCATGCACTCCAAATCAACTTCATCTGCCCCCTCTTAACAATCCTATGTGTAGAAACCTCCAGAATGTTGATTCAACTCTTCTCAGACATTTTTTTCGTTGTTGTTAAAATTGGAAGTTAGGCATGTGGTGGCTGACCTCCGGAATGCTTTGTGTGTGCCAAACTCAACTACCTTCATTTTGACTCAGTTGTCATGTGGTAATTTTTGTATCATTGTTTCCAAGATAAGTCTTATCACTTATAATAAATTACCACCAACAAACAATGCACATTTTTCTCCAAGGAGTGTGGAGGTTTTGCTTTGCTGCCCTTATCTATCTCCTTAAGGAAAAAAGTTGGACTCCAGATTGACATTTGCACGAAGATTCCTTGAGGAATATTTAAATCTCTATCAACATTTCAGAAATTGTTCTCGTTTTCTCTATAAATAAAAGTCAGCTTTTAAAGATTTTTTAATTTTATTTAGTGTGTGAGTGCATGCATGTGCACACCCTTGTCTCTGTGTGTGCTTGTCTGTATGCATACTACATGCATGCATGTGGGAATAGAGACTAGAAGAGGGCATTGGATCCCCAGGAACTGGAGTTACAGGGGGTTGTATCTGCTCCATGTGGGTGCTGGGAACAAACCCAGATCCTCTATAAGAGTGGCCAGTACTCTTGATTATTGAACCATCTCTTCAGACTCTAGTTTTGCCATTTTTAAAGGATCTGTTTTTGTTTCTAAATCTCCACAGACAAGGATAAAATTAAAGATCTACGGTCCCAGCAGCTTCTGCAATCACACACTTACTATACCAAGATGACAAGGAGACAACAGCAAAGCAACTTGCTCTAAAACATCTTGTAAAAATTTATTTTTCCATAATATGGATGCTTTTTACTGCTGAATATTTATGGAAACAAATACCTAACCTACAGTGAGACTGCCTCGTTTCATGCAGACACACAAGGAACAAATGTCAGAGGTAACGTGACACAAAAGTAGGAATTTCAGTTCATTCAATGCAAGGTTTTGTGTGGAATAATTGACAGGTTTTACAACAGGCTACTAGCAAATTGAGTGTGTAAGCTGGAGCTTGCCAGCTTTGTTTGATTTTTACCTTATAAATGTAGTACACAACTGCATTCCTTGAGGTCTTAACTACTGGTTCTTTATCCTTCAATCCTTAGAACTCAGTTAATTATGTATTGTTTCTTATTTATGAGGCACATGCATTTCAGTTTGAAGTTATGAGAGAGTAGGGTTGAACTGAGTGGTATATACAAGGTCCTGAGTGAATACGATTTTATTTATCTACATTGTATGTGTATGCATGTGTGAGGAGGAGCATGTGTTGGGGTCAGAGGCCTTGGGCCCAGTCCTTGCCTTTCACCTTGCTTGAGAAGGGATGTCTTCTTGTTTGCCACTCATATACCGAGCTAGCTGAGCTGTGAGCTTTAGAGATTCTCCTGTCTCTGTCCTCCCATCTCACTATAGGCACAATAGGATTGCAGACACATGCTGCTGTATCTGGTTTTACTTGGGTTCTGGAAATTTGAATTCACGTTCCTGATACCTGTGCAGCAAGTGCTTTACCCACAGAGCTGTTGGCATACCTTATAACTATTTATTAATAACTCTAAGCACCTCCCAATCCACTAACCCGAGGCATATTAGAAGGATACTTCTCAGGAGCAAGACTTGGGGCAACTTGTCAGCAGTCCATCCAAATCAGCCAATGCCAAAGGTAACAGAGCAACCAGCAGCAGCTCAGTGGCTACCCAGCTCTGGTACTGGGATGGCAGTTGCCGCACCCCCAATTGCTTCCGTAGTCTCTTCAGCCTGTCTGTTTTTTTCCAAACCTGCTCTGGACAAACCTCCTCTATTCCAAGGCTTCTTCTGCCCACCTGAGCTTGCTGCTTCCAGGTAGGTGCTGCCCTGTGGCCTCATCTGCCCTCCTAAACTTGCCCCTGGGGCAGGCACTACGCCATGCAGCCTAGGAGCTGGCGAGCTGGCTAGTGCTACACACTCACTTGATGCCGAAGTCTCTTCCATCTGTTTGAGTTTGTCGAACCTTCAACTAGGCACGTGCTACCCTCCACTCCCCACTTGGGGTTGTGGTCTCTTCCAAAGTTCCACATGGTCTCAGCACCATGGCTTTTCACCTGGACCATGTCCAACCTTGGCCACAAGTCTCAGCAGCGGCAACTTTTGTCTAGAGTCTTTCCAAGTGAAGCATCAATGAGCATCGTTGAGAAACAATGCCAAGCCCAAAACAAACAAACAAATGAACAAACAAAAACCCTCTATAGTTTCCAGCCCTTCCTTTATACACTCTCTTTAATTAGGCACCAGGATGTTTTCTCATTGGCCAATCTTATGCCCTCCTAACCTGCTGACCAGGACCACGAGCACTCCCAGGTGTTCCCCACAGGTGCAAGCCATCAATCTGATTTGAATGTCCCTTTTATGAGTCTGTTTTTCCAACAAAACATCAAGCACTTCCACAACTCTTACACATTCATTTAACACAACTGCATTTCCAAAGAAATCCAAGCCGCCACCACAGCCATCTCGTATCCAGCCCTCAATAAGATTTTGAGCCCGCTGAGCGTATTGTCAATTCCCAAAGACACGTGTGTTTATATTAAGTATTTAGTTGTACTTTATAAGAAAGAATGTAGACATGTCTGGTACCATGCATGGGTAACATAATTGTCCTTATATTAAAGAATGTAATTCATGGTCCAAATGATCACTCAAGGAACACGGGCTACTTGTTCCTGAAGGTCCTCCAAGAGGAGGTCGCAATGACAACCTATCCTGGCAGTGCTGGCCCTGAGCTCTGTATCAGAGCTGGTCTGACCTTGTCTCTCTTCATCTTCTCTGCTTTTAGAAGTTTCACCTGCTAGTTACTTTGACTTTTCTAGATCCTGCCATATAATCCTACCTGGTCTCTGGGACCTTCCCCACTTTATCCCTGCGGCATAAGCGTGATAATAGTGTGCTACTTGTGGCCAGTCTTTAAGTCGTTTCAGTTTGGAGATGGTGTCATAGATCTTCCATCACTCCATTATAATCCCCAGAATCTGGGTCAAAATCTCAAAATCTTAATCAAAATATGTCTTCATAATTATACTGGAAATCCTCTGACTAATTTGAGAAAGTCAAAGGTGACTGGGAGATTGCTGTGAGAAGAGTTGGATAAGCAAGCCTTGGAAGTTTCAGAAACTAGGAAGAATAAATATGAAGAATTCAAGGATCTTCAATCTTAGTCCTTATCCAGGTTAGGTATTCCCCATCCTCCACCATCCTCCTTGAATTTTCACATTTCCTGTGGCTTAAATAAACCATCATATGCACTGCCATCCTATGAGTCAGCTCCAAACCTCCTGTCTGTGCATGTCTTCACTGCATACTCAGATCCACAGAAAAGAAGAATTCCTTGGTCAAGTATGGGTCCCAGATCTATCCCTGTTTGTGGTAGTAGTCCTGAATAAGAAAAACACAAGCCCCAAGGAATGGAAAGAGTTCATCAGAGGATGAGACTAGACAACATGGCAGGTGTCCTCTACTAAAAATTGACCTTGCCATTGTCAGATTTTTACCCTTGACATTTATAGCCTTGTGTCAGCTACCTTTTCATCGCTGTCACCAAATCTTTGATGAGAAGCAACTTAAGGGTTGAAAAGTTGGTTTACAGTTTTAGGGGACACACCCATCATAGTACAGAAGGCAATGCAACAATAAACATGAGGCAGCTGACTACATTGAACCTACAAGTTGGGCATCAAAGAACAGATAAGAACTATGAACCTCAAGATCTATTGGAAGGGATGCACTTCCTCTAGCAAGGTTCCACATCCTAAAGGTTCTGCAACTTTCCAAAACAGCTCCAACAGCTTGGGACCAAGTATTCAAACACATGAGCCTATGGGGACATTTCACATTTAAACCGAAACATTCTGCCATTGTCCCCAAAGGCTTATGACCTTCTCATGATGTAAAATGCACCTAGTCCAATTTCAAAAGTCCTCATAATCTTTAACAATCCTAACACTATTCAAAGTCAAAAGACTCAATAAACTATCTTAACTGTGAACCCTGTAAAATTAAAATATAACTTAGATATTTCTTTTTTAAATATTTATTTATTACTTCAGGTTACATCTCCATCACAGTACCCTCTATCCAGCCCTCCCAGTCCCGCACTCCCATCCCCTCCCCTCTTTCCCTTCCATCACACTCCTCTGGAGGGGAATGTCCCTACATAACAGTCCCCCGCCCCATTTCAGCAGTCATATGAGGACCAAGAGCCTCCTCATATACTGGGGGCCTACAGGGCAGCACCACTAGGGCAAAGTGTCTCATTGACAGGAAAAAAAAGTCTGTGTTCCTGTTCCCTTTGGTTCATTGGTTGTAGTATAGTTATCCTGTACTATATGGCTAAAATCTGACTATAAGTGAATAGATGCCATGTGCATCCTTCTGGGTCTGGGTTAGCTCACTCAGGATGAGCTTCTCTAGTTCCATCCATTTGGCTGCATGATTTCGTTGTTTCTGATTGCTGAGTAGTATTCCATTGTGTAGATGTACCACAGTTTTTAAATCCATTCTTTGGTTGAGGGACATCTGGGTTGTTTCCAGTTTCTAGCTATTACAAATAAGGCTGCTATGAACATAGATGAGGAAACCTCCTTGTGATTTGGTGAGGAATCATTTGGGTGTATACCCAGAAGTGGTATGGCTGGATCCCGAGGCAGAGCTATTCCAAGTTTTCTAAGATATCGCCAGACTGACCTCCATAGTGGTTGTACAAGCCTGCACTCCCACCAGCAATGGAGGAGAGGTCCCCTTTCTCCACAACCTTGCCAGCATGTGCTGTCATTTGAGCTTTTGATCTTAGCCATTCTGACAGGTGTGAGATGGAATCTCAGAGTCATCTTGAGTTGCATTTCACTGATGATTAAGGATGCTGGGCATTTCTTCAAGTGTCTCTCAGCCATTAGGGATTCCTTCTTTGTGAATTCTCTGTTTAGCTCTGTTCCTCATTTTTTTGATTGGATTATTTGGTTTCTTGGCATTTAATTTCTTGAGTTCTTTGTAAATTTTGGATATTGGCCCTTCTAATATACAATGGCACACAGAACCACTTTCAATCCAGAAGTGAAATATAGGATAGTAAGGAAAGATCAGAGGAAGCAAGCTCCAAACCCACCAAGGTAATCCCCAAGCCTTACAGCTCCTTAGCCAAAATCTTCCAATGAGCTTGAATGAAGAACGGCAGAGCTTCCTTCCAATGAAGCTCTGCCCTTCAAGCTTGACAACATGTGACCTTGGGCTAGCTCCATTCCGTGTCTGCAGCTTTCCTTGGCAGAGCTCCCATGGCCTTGGCCTCTCCAGTATTCTGGGGTCTTCTACAGCATAGACATCACCTTCACAGCCTCAGGTGATGGCCTTTCAGGACATCGGTGCAGGGAACCTGACCTTTGCCACATTGCTGGCTCTCCAGCTTTCTGAAACCATGGGGAAAACAAGCCTTGTAACCTCTTCGCTCTTTTGCTTAGCATACCTGTGAAACCAGCATCATGTAGCCAGCACTGCCAAGTTATGTTGCCAGCTTGAGATGTAGCCTAGCCCCTTCTCTCATATGTGCAGTGACCTCTGTGTGCCTCAGTGGCTGAATCTGAGAAAACACTTTCTTAGGTAGTTTATTTGGATCAGGACTCTTTCTGTGATATTCCCATTTGGGGCCCTCTTAGTTCAAGTGAACTCTTATATTCACAGTTTGGAACCTTGGATGAGTGAAGTTTTCCTTCAGTGTACATTTTCTGCTGTTCCAATGCAGAGCACAATATTTCTTTCTGTTGCTACTAATATCTCAACAGATACTTTTGCATCTACCTTGTCCACAATTTTAAACTTTTTCATGCTATTTTCTTCACCAAACTAGGCACTTTTAATCTTTCTACTCCATTCCCCCAAAACACACACAACACACACATACACACACACACACACACACACACACACACACACACACACACACACACGCACACACACAGCAGAGCTGAATATGAGTAGTGAGTAGTAGCCATGGCAGGAGTCTGGAAGGTGACTTTTCTTGAAGTTTCCTCCACCAAACAGATTAATCCATTGCTTTCTAACTGGATCTCACAAAAGTTCTCAGAACAAGAGTGAAATGAGACCATATTCTTGTGGAATCATGGCATGAATGGCTTCTAATCCAGTTCCCCAAGATAATTCTTATTTCCCCTCTGAAATGTCAGGATACAGCCCTTCAGTTGTCTACATTTTCTCAGAATTCTGAATTTACCAACACATACCAGAACAACCCACTAATCTCTACTTACAGCATTCTGGGGCTTCTCTAGCCCACAGCTCCATACTCCTGGAATTCCTCATACAAACCCGTCCAAAGCCTAAGAATCATGTAGTCAGATTTATAACAGCAACAACCCCACTCTTGGTTCCAATTTCCTGTATTACTTTTATCATGAGTTTGGGAGGCTTATTAGAGTTTGAGGAGATACATTCTATCATTGCAAAGAAGATAATGATAGTAGACAGAAAATGAAGCAACTAGACATAAATTCATCCATGGTCAGGAAACAGGCTGAACAGGAAGGCCTGCCTACTTCCTCCTGTGAAACCCCACATCCTAAAGGTGTCATCCAAGACAGCTCCACTAACCAGGAACCAAGTATTCAAACAATGAAGCTCTGAGACATTTCACATTCAAACACTAACGGTCAAGTTAGTGAATCTGTAGACACTCTGAGAATGAGCCCATTGCCTAAGAACAGACTCATCTTAACACTTGCCATTGTTCTGATGCCTAATTTCCTCATGGAAGAGAAAATGCAACGGTCAGTGGTGCTTGTTAAGCTGGTCTGATAGGCACATGTTTTCCTTTCAGACAAACTACATGTCAAGCAAGCAGAAGAATTATTTGTGGGTGTGAAATTAGGACTATGGATATTATTTGAATGTTGTTTTGCACAAAACAGGTGCCTGAGGCATGAGACATTCTGAGAAGTGTCTTTCTACCAAGACGTTCTTTTGGGGCAGCTGCTGAAGCAATTTGAGGTACATTTTGTTTCCTTGGGATTGACCTCTGAATAGAAGTGGGAAGCAGTGAGGGCCAGAGGGAGAGGCTGACCTATCAAAGCCTTTACCATCCATTGGGGAGCTCTGGTATATCCCCTATCCTGCAGAACGGCCTCATATCCAGTTGATGTCACCAGGCCTTTGTGCTCCTGCCTTACTCTGCCACTGAGTTTGGGCTATGATTGGATAGGCAAGACCTTGAAGGAATAGAGTGAAGTGACACACAGAAGTATTTGTCACACTCAGTGGGCATGTCTATCCCAGAAGTAGCACAGCTCGGAGCCACCTTGCCAAATACTGCTCTCCGTTTCCACCTAAGTTCTTGTGGTCTGCCAGGTTCTAGTTTATTCACTTGATGCTTCCATATGCCCCGAAAGCATGTCTGTCATGCCCCTTTAAAAATGTCCCTTTCTCTTCACACCACCTTGCTCCAAAAGTCGATGCTCAGCACAAATAATTCCTAAATGTGCCATCACTATATGCTGATAATCCCCAGAGGCGACTGCTGAAGAGTCTTCATGAGTATTTTCAGTGATTCCTAATCTCCCAGACACACAGGATTGTCTCCTGTGTGCTGTCACCTCTGACAATCGATCCAACAAGGGTAGATGGCACTACATTGTCTCTGAGATGGCTTTGGTGGCAACAATCAGACATAGGTGTTCTTTAATATCACTCTTCATTTTTTTTAAATACTTTATTTTTTTTTCTTCAAGTTACGTCTCAGTAACAAACCCCTCCCTATTCCCCCTTCCTATCCCGCCCTTCCACCCTCTTCCCCCAAGAAGTTTCCCCTTTCAGTCCAACAGATGGTTCCTTCTCTTATAACAGTAAGTATTATACAAAACAACAGATACAAATATGCCACATTTATGAAAGTTAAATGGCCCAGTACACCTTCCCAATGTCCAGTTTATACATATTTGGCCCCTGACTTTAACATTCTACTATCTAACCATCTCCTTGAGTTTAAAGGTCTATATGTGACTCAACATTCATACTAACTTGCAACACACTTTTAAGAGTATCTTCTTAGTTCTATAACACCCTCTTGATTCCTAAACAACTCAAAATTTAACTATGAGACTCTAGCTGTCTATTCTTCAACCACCTCAGAGACCTGAGAGGGATAAATATATTTGCTTATATAGGAAGTGCAGGGCCTACAGCTTCCAAAACTAAGAAAGGACATACCAATGACTGCCTGGACAGTTCCCATTTTCTCTCCATACATTCCTACATCAGTCTTCAGCCTTCGGGTCCTGTTTCTATGACAGACATTTGTTGTAGAGCAGGGATTATGAAGGACTTACCTACCCTGTCTTGGCAGAGTTAGGCTGTCGACTTCCCTGCTACCAAGTTTTGTCCTTTTTGGACAGCAGTCTGTCTGCAGTTGGTGCAAGGGGTTTTTTCATGCCAAGAGATAGGCTTGCCACTAATTCAACCATCTTACAGTGGAGGTTCTTCGATGCTTATCTTCTACTTGGAGTAGAATAGGGGGTGCTGTCAGGCACTGATATGTCTCGATATCAAAAAAAAATCTTGATTTAAGATAACATCTTTGAATGCCATATTCTGCAGATCTCTTGGGGTTTTTGAAGATGCCCTATCCATCTCTTGTATTTAGATAAGCAAATGTTGCTTGTCTCTTAGCAACTTGATTACTGGGTAGTTTAGAGAATATCTGTGATAGACTGTCATAGTAGCTAACAAAGTGACATGTTTGCATGATTAGGAGTTTGTTTTACTTAACTATCCTAGACCGTTTTAGACGGTTGGTATCAAGAGGTCAGAGCTTCACATTTTATTTTTAAGTATCTCTAGGTATGATATCATTAGGAAGCGTTACCTTTAAATTTGTATCAATATACAAAGATCTATTCAATTGTGGTTAAATATACTCTTAATTGTGTATCAATATACAAAGATCAATGCCTATGTAGCCCAATACAATCTTAATATTACGTCCATATACAAGGGTCAATACCATTGTGGCCAACTATAATCTTAATTTTGTATCAATATACAAAGATTAATACCGATGTAATCCAATACAATCTTATTTTTGCACAATAAACAATGGTCAACGCCACTTTAGCCAAATATACTACTAATTTTGTATCAATATACAAAGGTATAAGGGCATATTCAATAATCTGCCCCTTCTTCTTGGACCTTCCTGTGCTATGTCTATATCTCATTTTTCTCAAGCCCATGCACTCCTTCATAGGAGAGGAAGAAGGATACAGAAAAGGAAAAGTAGGAAGTCCCTGGGGCTAACCTCCAAAATCCATTAAGACAGGACCATTTATCAGCTTGTAATCTCTTCCCCTAAATATCAGAGTTTTCAGTTATCCTTCAAATAACCAAAAAGAAGGACCTTCCCCACCCTCTGGGCATGGGACCTCGCTCTCTTAAAGTGACTTCCTGCTGATTTGGGTCGTAGTAGACCTGTTTGGGGCCCGAACCCAAATGGAAAAAATGGTTAAAAATGTTAGTACACTCCTTTTATATTCAGTCCTTCTGTTCTCAGCTGTTTAGATGACCTAAGGGTTTTGTAGGCAGAAGCTGATCTTGCAGGCTTCACTGAGGTTCCTGCCAGGGCATTGTGTAGAGCTGAACGGTCCCAGTGACATTGGATTGCTGTGGTGGTTGCAGGCCCCCGATGGAGACTGCTATTGAGGAAGTCTGCCAGGCAGAATCAACTGGGTCACTCGTCCTCCTTGGTGCCTGATTCTGCTCTCTGCTGAGGTTACCGCTGTCCAGCCGTCCCCGGGCTCCCCTAATGGACGCTTCGGTTCTCCTGGAAAGATAAGAACAGAGCCTTGCCCCAATCCCAACCCTGGGACAATTGCCCTCTTTTTTTTGGGGGGGTGGGGGGGCTAGGTAGTACTTCTCCTGAAGCAAATTTGGCCTTCTGACAACTTACAAAGCGTGATCTTTCAATCCGGGTTAAAGAAGAAATCAGTCTGTCACCTTGGAGCTAAACCAGCTCTAGTGTATATATTTTGAGGTCCCAAAGGACAATCTGCCTGCATCGAGAAGGCCTTTTGTAAGTAGCCTCCAAACCTAGGTCCCTCCAAATCCCATGTGTGTGTCTCTGAACTCTAATTATTGGGATCAGGGACCTGTGTTTCCCATCTGAAGGGATCAAAGATGTGTTCCACCACTCCTGGATCGAAGTCTTTCTGTAGGGGTTAGATAAATTAGATTTAGAAAATATATAGGAGTTTCTGATACTGTCTCTTAATTCAGGGCCTGAAGAGCATTATCAACATGAAGTCAAGAAAAACAGGAAAGACTTAATAGACTGAAAAACAAGGTTGAAGTCAGGAAAAACAGGAAAGACTCAATAGACTTAAAACAAAGTATCTGGCCTGACATTGTTTTCAGCTGCTAAGTGGGCGGAGCCCAAATTAAGCTGAAACAGAGTTCCTCCTATTTGAGGACAGTGCGTGGAGCCGAGAAGAGAAGAGGCCCCTGATGCTAGAGAGCTCCTAGAGTCCTGCTAAAAAAAGGGCTGGCCATTGATGGCCAGCTCTCTCCCTGAAGCAGAAAGAAGCCGGTGAGCAAAGAAAGCCTGAACAAGACACCAAAAGGCCAAGGACTGGACCCTGTGGCTCAGCTTTTGCCTAGAGGGGTTTGATCTGTCCAAACAGTGGCCTAAAGGAAACTGTGCCTGGCTTTAAAGACTGAGACAGAGCAGCTGAGTTCCTGATTCAAAAGAAGTAAGTTGGCCTGCAGACGGCTGGGGTCTCCCACAGAGAAGAAAGCATGAAGCCTTATTTAAGGTGAGACTACAATAACCAACTACCCTGACGAACCTACATCTGAGAGATCCAGAAAAAGGACTGCTAAGTGCATTAAAGAATCTACAACAAATACTGTGTTCCTGACGACTGAGGACCTGCCCCAGAGACTGTATCATTCTAAAAGATTATGAAAGTAGTTGTTATAATTATCAACAGGTTTAGTGGTTAGGTTAAAGGGGTTGTAGGAATTTATAGGTTTAATAGTTAAGAAATTGTTGGTGTTTGTTATAAGTGAATTTAGTAATAAATAAATAAGTGTTAAATAATAATTTAAAAGTTCGGTTACATCTTTCTCTATTTAGAGTTTGCCCTGCATCAGGCTGACCCTGAGCTCTGGGATCTGCCCGTTTCTGTCTCCAGTGTGCTGGGAGCTGGGACCAAGGGTGTACTCTTCTTGAATGGTGGGACCAAGAGTATGCACCCTCACCACCCCGCTCCAGAATACATAAGACCACCGACTCTATGGTGCTCCCCCCCCCCCCCCCCCCCCCCCCCCCCCCCCCC
>CAJQZJ010000092.1:1108093-1130754 GCA_907164525.1 Lophiomys imhausi
CCCCCCCCCGTCTCCGCTGAAGTCAAAGGCATGGGCCAATACCACAATTCTCTTGTATTTTACCTTAGCTCCATGTCTTCTCTACACCTGGAGGTCTGCAAAACCAGGCCGAATGGCTGTATCCTCTATTCCATTCACAGTGTTTCAGCCCTGCCACCTGCCCTTTTTTTTTAGTTAATAAATTTATTTGTTTGTTGCTTCAGGTTACATCCTTATCATATTGTCCTCTTTTCCCGCTTCCCAGCCCCACCCTCCCATGCTCTACCCCCTGACCCTTCCGTCTTGTTCCTCTGGGGTGGAGTGTCCCTGCCTAACAATCTCTCACCACAGATCAGGAGTCATATGAGGGCCAAGAGCCTCTTCATTCACCGGGGGCCTACGAGGCAGTACTGCCAGTGAAAGGTGTCTCCTTGCTACTGGGGGAATACTGAAAAAAAAAAAGACCAACAAACACACAAACCCACAAAAACAAAGAATATCAACAAAAAAAAGGGAGGAAAAAGAGAAGGGAAAAGGAAAAAGAAAAAAGAAAAAAAGAAGGAAAAAGAAAAAGATAATAATAAAAAAAATTATGTCCATGTTCCTTTTGGTGTGTTGGTCGTAGTACAGATATCCTGTACGATATAGTTAAAATCCTACTATAAGTGAATAGATGCCATGTGCATCCTTCTGAGACTGGGTTAGCTCACTCAGGATGAGCTCCTCTAGATCCATCCATTTGGTTGCAAATTGCATGATTTCATTGTTTCTGATAGCTGAGTAATATTCCATTGTATAGATGTACCACAATTTTTTAATCCATTCTTCAGTTGAGGGACATCTGGGTTGTTTCCAATTTCTAGCTATTACAAATAAGGCTGCTATGAACATAGATGAGGAGACTTCCCTATGTCTCCGTGAGAGGTCCTTTGGGTGTATACCCAGAAGTGGTATGACTGGGTCCTGAGGCAAGGTTATTCCTAGATTTCTAAGATATCGCCAGACAGACCTCCACAGTGGTTGCACAAGCCTGCACTCCCACCAGCAATGGAGTAGGGTTCCCCTTTCTCCACACCCTCGCCAGCATGCGCTATCATTTGAGCTCTTTATCTTAGCCATTCTAACAGGTGTTAGGTGGAATCTCAGGGTCGTCTTGAGTTGCATTTCTCTGATGATTAAGGATGTTGAACATTTCTTCAGGTGTCTCTCAGCCCTTAGGGATTCCTCCTTTGTGAATTCTCTATTTAGCTCCATCTCCTATTTTTTGATTGGATTATTTGGTTTCTTGGCATTTAGTTTCTTGAGTTCTTTGTAGAGTTTAGATAATAGCCCTCTATCAGATGTGGGGTTGGTGAAGATTTTCTCCCAGTCTGTTGGTTGCCGTTTTGTTCGAATGATAGTGTCCTTTGCCTTACAGAAGCTTTTCAGTTTCATGAGGTCCCATTTATTGATTGTTGATCTCAGGTCCTGAGCTGTTGGTGTTCTGTTCAGGAAGTTGTCACCTGTGCCAATGAGTTCGAGGGTTTCTCCTACTTTTTCTTCTAGTATCTTTAGTGTGGCTGGCCTTATGTTAAGGTCTTTGATCCACTTGGAATTAAGTTTTGTACAAGGTGATAGGTATGGGTCTAATTTCATTCTTTTGCAAGTGGACATCCAGTTGGACCAGCACCATTTGTTGAAGATGCTGTCCTTTTTCCATTGTGCGTTTTGGCTTCTTTGTCAAAGATTAGTTGGCCATAGGTGTGTGGATCCATGTTTGGGTCTTCAATTCGATTCCATTGATCCACTGGTCTGTTTCTATACCAGTACCATGCTGTTTTTATTACTGTTGCTCTGTAGTACAGCTTGAAATCTGGGATGGTGATACCTCCAGATGTTTTTTCATTGGACAGGATTGATTTAGCTATTCTGGGCTTTTTGTTGTTCCATATGAAGTTGAGAATAGCTTTTTCCAGGTCTATAAAGAATTGTGTTGGTATTTTGATAGGAATTGCATTAAATCTATATATTGCTTTTGATAGGATAGCCATTTTTATTATGTTGATCTTACCTATCCATGAGCATGGGAGATCTTTCCATCTTCTAAAGGCCTCTTCCATTTCTTTCTTCAGGGGCTTGAAGTTCTTGTTATATAGGTCCTTTACATGCTTGGTTAGAGTTACCCCCAGGTATTTTATGTTGTTTGTGGCTATTGTGAAGGGGGTTGTTTCCCTTATTTCTTTCTCGGTATATTTGTTTGTTGTATAAAGAAGGGCTTCTGATTTTTTTGAGTTAATTTTGTATCCAGCCACCTTGCTGAAGTTGTTTATCAGCTGTAAGAGTTCTTTGGTGGAATTTTTGGGGTCGCTTATGTATACTAACACATCATCTGCGAATAGGGATAATTTGACTTCTTCATTTCCAATTTTTATCCCTTTGATCTCCTTTAGTTGTCTTACTGCTCTAGCAAGGACTTCAAGTACTATATTGAAGAGATATGGTGAAAGTGGACATCCTTGTCTTGTCCCTGAGTTTAGAGGAAATGCTTCAAGCTTCTCTCCATTTAATTTGATGTTGGCTACTGGCTTGCTGTATATTGCCTTTATTATTTCTAGGTATGGTCCTTGTATGCCCGTTCTCTCCAGAACTTTTAGCATGAAGGGGTGTTGGATTTTGTCAAATGCTTTTTCTGCATCTAGCGAGATTATCATGTGGTTTTTTTCTTTCATCTTGTTTATGTGGTGAATTACATTGATAGACTTTCGTATATTGAACCATCCCTGCATTCCAGGGATGAAGCCTACTTGATCATGGTGTATGATACTTTTGATGTGTTCTTGAATTCGGTTTGCTAGTATTTTATTAAGTATTTTTGCATCTATGTTCATGAGGGAGATTGGTCTGAAGTTCTCTTTCTTTGTTGGGTCTTTGTGTGGTTTAGGAATCAGAATGACAGTGGCCTCATAGAATGAGTTTGGGAGTGATCTTTCTGTTTCTATGTGGTGGAAGAGTTTGAAAAGTAATGGTATTAGTTCCTCTTTGAAGGTCCGGTAGAATTCCGTGCTAAAGCCATCTGGCCCTGGGCTTTTTTTGGTTGGGAGATTATTAATGACTGTTTCTATTTCCTTGGGTGTTATTGGGCTGTTTAAGCTGTTAATCTGATTTTGATTTAGTTTTGGTAGGTGGAATTTATCAAGGAAATTGTCCATTTCGCTTAGGTTTTCAAATTTAGTGGAACATAGATTTTTAAAGTAATGCCCGAATATTTTCTGGATCTCCTCAATGTCTGTTGTTATTTCTCCCTTTTCATTTCTGATTTTGTTGATTTGTGTTCTTTCCCTTTGCCTTTTAGTTAATTTGGCTAGGGGTCTGTCTATTTTATTGATTTTCTCAAAGAACCAACTCTTGGTTTCATTGATTCTTTGTATAGTTCTTTTTGATTCTAAGTTGTTGATTTCAGCTCTAAGCTTGATGATTTCCTGTCTTCTGCTCTTCTTGGGAGTGTTTGTTTCTTTTTTTTCCAGTTCACCCAGCTTAGCTGTTAGTTCACTAATATGAGCTGTCACAATTTTCTTTTTGAAAGCACTTAGTGCTATGAACTTTCCTCGTAGCACAGCTTTCAATGTATCCCATAGGTTTGGGTATGTTGTGTCTTCATTGTCGTTGGATTTTAAAAAGTCTTTGATTTCCTTCTTTATTTCTTCCCTGACCCAGTGGTCATCCAGTAAGAAGCTGTTCAATTTCCATGTGTGTGTAGGCTTTCTGTTGATTCTTTTGCTGTTGAAGACCAGCTTTATTCTGTGGTGGTCTGATAAGATACAAGGTGTTATTTCAATTTTCTTGTATCTATTGAGACTATCCTTGTGACCAACTATGTGGTCGATTTTGGAGAAGGTTCCGTGGGGTGCTAAGAAAAAGGTGTATTCCTTTGTGTTTGGGTGAAACGTTCTGTAGATATCTGTTAGGTCCATTTGTTTCATGATCTCTGTTAGACTCAATATTTCTCTGTTTGTCTTCTGTCTTGATGATCTGTCCATTGTTGTGAGTGGGGTGTTGAAGTCTCCCACTACTAATGTGTTGTGATCGACGTGCACTTTAAGTTTTAGAAGTGTTTCTTTTACGAAAGTAGGTGCCTTTGTATTTGGGGCATAGATGTTCAGTATTGAGATTTCCTCTTGATGAATATTCCCTTTAATGAGTATATAGTGCCCTTCTTTGTCTTTCTTCCTTAACTTCAGTTGGAAGTCTGTTTTGTTTGATATTAGGATGGCTACTCCAGCTTGCTTCCTGGGTCCATTTGCTTGGAAAACCTTTTCCCAGCCCTTTACTCTGAGGCAGTGTCTATCTTTCGTAGTTAGATGTGTCTCTTGTATACAGCATAAGGAAGGGTCTTGCTTGTGGATCCACTCTGTAAACCTATGTCTTTTTATTGGGGAGTTGAGACCATTGATGTTGATGGATATTAGTGACCTGGGGTTGTTATTTCCCATTAGTTTGGTATAGGTGGTGGTCCTGTGCCTCTTTTGGTTTAGTTGCTGAGGGGTTTTCTATTCCCTTTGTTTTCTTGGGTGGAGTTTTCTTCTCTGGGTTGGGATTTTCCTTCTAGGATTTTCTGTAGGGCTGGGTTTGTGGGTAGATATTGTTTAAATTTGATTTTGTCATGGAATATCTTGTTTTCTCCATCTATGTTGATAGAGAGTTTTGCTGGGTAAAGTAGTCTGGCTGGGCACCTATGATCTCTCAGGACTTGTAGTATATCTGACCAGGCCCTTCTAGCTTTTAACGTTTCTGAGGAGAAGTCAGGTGTAATTCTGATGGGTCTGCCATTGTATTTGACTTGACCTTTTTCTCTTACAGCTTTTAATATTCTTTCTTTGTTCTGTACATTTGGTGTTTCTATTATTATGTGGCGAGAGGAGTTTCTTTTCTGATCTAATCTGTTTGGTGTTCTGTAAGCCTCTTGGATTTTTATTGGCATCTCTTTTTTCAGGTTTGGGAAGTTTTCCTCTATGATTTTGTTGAAGATATTTCCTGGACCTTGGAGTTGGGAGTCCTCTCTTTCCTCTATACCTATAATTCTTAGGTTCCGTCTTTTCATTGAGTCCTTGATTTCTTGGATGTTGTGGGTGAGAGATTTTTTAGCCTTCTCATTTTCTTTGGATGTTGTACTGATTTCTTCCACTGAATCTTCCATGCCTGAGATCCTGTCTTCCATCTCTTACATCCTATTGTTGATACTCACATCCGTAGTTCCTGTTCTCTTCCCTTGATTCTCCACTTCCTCTTTTAACTCTGACTGTGTTTTCTTTATTGTTTCTATTTCTATTTTCATGTCTTGTATGGTTTTGTTCATTTTGTACATTTCCTTCTCCAGCTTGCTTGTTTTTGTATGAAAATCTTTCATTGCTTTTTCCTTTTCCTGTTCAAGCTCTGTCACCTTGGCTTGGAGCTCTTTAATGGTGTTGTTCCTTGTTTTGACTTGTAGAATTGTGGCTTCTTCGAATTCCTTCATAGATTTAAGTTCTTCTTGCAGGGACTCTATCACTTTCCATAATGCAGAATTGTCAACGTTTTCATGTGTTTCTGTTGGTGTGTGGTCATCCGAATTGGATGAGCTAGGATAATTCTGCTTTGTTGGAGTCATATTTCCTTGATTTCTATTTTTTTTTTTTGACCTTTGGCCATTGGATGCGTTTAGCTGTCTGTTTTGTGTGCTTGGAACCACAGTGGATGATTTGGTGCAGGGGACGAGTTACTTGGCTATCTGTTGTTGCTTACAGGGGGATTTCAAGGTCACTGTGGTTTTAATGGCCAGAGGCACTGTGATCTGGTGCAGCCTATTCCCAGGTTGTGAGTAATGGACCAGGATTGTTTCACTGCTCCCAATTCAGACTTCTCTATGTTGCACTCTGAGTTATCAGCCTGTAATGGTTCTGATGGTATGGGCCTGTTTGCCCAGGCACAGATTCTGTGGGCTTTGTTTGTCATCACGGAGGCTGACAGGGTCTGGCTCCACACCTAATATATCTGGATTTTCCAGAATACAGCTATGGTCCCAATTTCTGGTTTCTCACTAGGCTTCTCGCCACAGGGCTGACCTCTGTGCCTGATTCCCTTCCTGTCTGCGCCACCGTGGGTCCCCCTCCCTGGCTGCTAGGCCATGGGTACCCCAAGCCCTGGATCCTCCGGCAGCCTGAGTGATCCTCTCGCCCCAGCAGCTCAGCCGTGGGTGCACGGATCCCTGGCCCCGCCCACGCCTGTCTCTCTCCCTAGTTGACCTGCCGTGGGTTCGCGGGGATTTGGCCCTGCCAGCCGGGTTCCCTCCCCAGCTGCGCTGCCGTGAGAGCGCGGGATTCGGCCCCTCCCGCCCGCCTTTCCACTCTTCATTTTTTAATCTTTCCTCCCCTTTCTCCTCCTTCTCTTTCTTCCCCATATATATATATATGTTTACAATTAACAGACATTTAAGAATGGATTAGACTTTGTGAAAAACCTAGTTTGGCCTGGTGTGTGGTGTCCTTTCGACTGAGACTATTTTTAGGCTGGACACTGCCATACATCCTTTGGATTTAACTGAACCAGAGCAAATAATAAAGTGAACAGTGCTTCTAATATCAAGACAAAAGAACCATGTGCAAAATGCGCATGAGTTAAAACAGTGGGACATTTGCATTTCAAGAAATGCAGTCGATGATGTCACTGTCTTTTGATAAATCCAGTTATTTTATTCTTTGCTATAAAATCTGCCATAAAAACCCAAGTTAAAGTTGACATGTTATTACTTGGGGAAGCCATTGTAGGGGCCTCTAGGCATGATTCACAGCTCATGTTATTCATGGATCACAAGGGGAAATTCTAGAATTGGAAGGTTGTATCTCAGTTATTTTCAGTAATCAAATTACCAGCTTTAACACATACATATATGTATTCATGCACTAAAATATAGACCATTTGGGCAGAATATCAACTGAAATCTATCTTAATTCCACCTTATATAACGTAATGTCTAAGAAATATTTCTTCAATTGTTATTATTAGCCTGCCATTGTGTGTGACTATTTATCCAGCACTCACCCTGCCACTGGACCTCTTCCTTAGCTGCCTTTCCAAGCCTCGAGCCCCCTGTCGCCTTCATTTTCTTCTGTCGTTCTCTCCCCTATGATAAACCCATTATACCTTGGAGCAAACATTCTCTCCTTGGAAATTGCTTCTTTCCAGTTGGCAACCCAAAATGTAAGCATCACAGAACAGAAAAACAACATCATGGCTCCATCAGTCAACACTTTACTAGTTAATCAAGTTCGGGTCCCATAAAACAGTAACACATGCATGTTTAATTTTTAGCTTCCATATTACTTCATAAACACCCCATCAAAGCCTATAGGAGGCCCATTTGGACCATAAGGCTGAGGGTATGGGTTTGTGGGCAGAGACACAAAGGTTTTATTTCCTTGAGTATGTTCAGTTCTGGGAATTCAGAGAGCTGATGCAAAGTGTTTGGCCCACTCCAGTTAAGCTGCCTGGATGGCCAGAGCTCAGTTTCAGCTGTGTAAAATTTGGGCTTCATTCAGTTGGCTTACACAACAGAATAATAGAAAAAATTGGTCTGGGCATTCGTGGCTGGCTTTTGCCACCTGCCATTTCAGGCAATCAAGCGCTGAAGCTGCTGCCCTAAATGTAGTTCCCTGCATTGATTTATTTTCTTGTTGAATGTGGAATTATAATCTTTCTCTTCTTTTTTCTTTTTTTTTTTTCCCAGCCAGGCTGTGTGATGTTTTCCCCTTCAAAAATGCCCCTGTGAGCATTCAAACTATTCAGGACAACTGATCAATCAGTGTCACCTTGAGAAATCTTCCCAGGTTGAATGGTTTGTATCAGACCATGGCATATTGTGTGTATGTGCACCAATGTGTACTTGTGTGTGTGGGTATATGTATGTGTGTGCATGCATGTGTGTGTGTGTATGTGGTGGGTATGTGTGTGGTGTGTGTGTGTGTGTTTGTGGTGTGTATGTGTATGTGGGGGGTGTAAGTATGTATGTATGTGTGTATGCATGTGTACACGCTTTTGTGTATGTGTGGTACGTGTGTGTATGTATGTATGTGTGTATTCTGTCTGTGGAATATTCATGTTGTGTTATTTTGTTGTAGCTATCCAGAAGGAAGACATTTGGAAACAGCAATCAGAAGTCTGTCCAAGGCTCCAAAGATGACTGGGAATGAAAACAGCTCTACAATTCCCTAAATTTTTAGACCCTTAAATAGCATGTCCAATTCATTTCCCATGAATTTCTTCCTAGCAAAGACACACTCCTTTACAAGTCAGATGACATTGGTTTAGTTGTTATATTTTTCCCTTACCTACCAAATCAAGCCAATCTCCTGTCATGCTAAGAATCTTTCACTAATATGAAACAGCAGCAAATCTCTGTCCTGTCAACTTCTAGCTCACCTGAAATAATTTTGGGGGAGGGTCAATTGCACTCTCTTCTATATACCATCATTGGTTCTGATGTTGTGTTGGTTTCCCAACTCTATGCCTGTGTCAAAATTTATAGATATGTGTGTATATTCTTTCAAAAGACTAGGTTTTACGATATACAAATTATATTTTAGTAATTCTGGCTTTTAAAGAATGATTCATATTGTGCATTGTGTTTCCATTTACATGGGATTCTAAATCAAGCAGTGTTAACCCTCCACAAGTTAGTTTCTGAACTTCATTACTATAGCTATGCCTTCCTACTTTGTGGGTTCTCTCCCACCCCGTTATACTCCTGGTTTCACCCCATAACACTAGATAGGAGAGAAGCAAGGATAAAGGGGAAAGAGGAATTAGGAAAATCCGGAATCTAATTTCTTTCCTCTCGTTTCTTCTTTGACTACAGCTACTAGCAAACTGCAACCACCCTCCTTAAATGACCAGCTATCACCTATCGGGGCTTTAGTATTTACATACCCTCTGAAAAGTTCCCAGAATTTCAAAGTCACACAATCTCAGAAACTATCTGCAGCTGGCAAAACCATGCCTCTGCTGGAGTATGAGGCAAATCTTAGTTGCTGCAGACAGTTGGAAGCAGTCCCATATCCCCACACCTAGGCTTGAAACGATAACACGGTCTTATAATATTTCTGTGTTTTTAAAGAAACCAAAATTCCAAAATTGTCACTACATTGCTACTGGTATTTTGAGTTAGATCAGTCTTTGTGGTGTATGTATAGGCACACCTTGGTGGTAGCAGAAGGCTCAGTGCTTTAATTTTCCTATGCTTTTCTCTACTACAACCATCTTGAATCTCTTAACAATTTCACCTCTGAACACATCTTTAAAAGGCTTACCTCCTTTTTAACTATGTGGATATGTGTGTGTGTGTGTGTGTGTGTGTGTGTGTGTGTGTGTGTGTGTGGATATGTGTGTAGATACGTGCAGATGAGTGCAGATGTCTGTAGAAGCCAGAGGCATCACATGTGCTGGAGTTTCATTTACAAGTGGTTGTGAACGCGGGAAGCTGAGCCTGAGTCCTCTTCAAGAATAGTACGCTCTTAACTGCTGAGCCGTCTATCTCTCCAGCCCTGCACTTAGGTTTTGTAAATAAATTATAAAGAGGTCATTGGACATGTACACAAGCAGTAGAGAGACTCCAGAAGCCCTTGGCCTTGTATGTAGGCTCAGGCATAAACCTGGAGAGTAGCAAATAATAGGAATACCAACCAGGGCCCACAGGCACACCTATGGTATTTTGAAGTGCTATGGTAGCCAAAGAGGATGCCAAAGCCAGGATATTGGTGACAACAGCAGAAGCAGCTGAAGCAGCAGATGGCATCAATGGCCATGCCCCAGAGACTGGAGGGTTTTCGTGGGGGACAATGCTAGAACCTACAGGGGAAGAACAGATTGCCTGTCCCCAGAGCCCAGCCTTGCATTATCTGCACAAATGCTAAGTGCACAGTCCAAATTATCAGGGTAGGGACTGCTGGCACTCTGGTGGTAAAAATTTTTCAATAAATTATTAGAAGAGTTATTTTGTTTAATAAAAGCATGTGGAGTGGTTAAATCATGAGCCATTTCCTGAGGGTACTTAATTTCAAAGGGTTTAGATGAACTGTAGCACTGTAGCAGACTTGAAAATCAAGTCAAGTGTCCGTGGGCTCCGATATAAATATTAAATTTAAAGTGTGTCATACTGGGGACAAAAAAATTTTGTGTGTGTGTGTAAAATTTCAGATAGGCCAAATTTTGTGTGTGTTTATGTGTGGTGTGTGTGTGTGTGTGTGTGTGTGTGTGTGTGTGTGTGTGTTCGTGTTCACTTGTGTGTGGGCACACATCTATAGCGTGTTTCTTCCACTCTTGCTTTTTACCTTGTATTTTGATGTGGTATGTCTCCTACTTGAAGCCAGTCCTTGCCAATTTGGCTAGTCCAGCTAGCCGGCTTGCTTTGGGAATGCTCTGTCTCTGCCTCCTGAGCACAGGGGTTGTAGTAGATGATCTGGTGTCTGTGTGGGTGCCGCGAATTTAAACTCCAATCCCCACTCTTGCACCAAAAGCACTTTACTCCCCCCCCAGCCATCTCCTCAGTGACAGTGTTTAATGAGGAAGACCCCCTTTTACTCTTGCTAAATGAAGATATCTTTAAAGGTAATGTTCCCTTGTAATTGAGTCAACTGTGATGGTATGTATCAACATCATTTTGAATTTCCAGTAAAGCTGCTTTTGGTTTTTACATGTAAGGAAACTCTACAATGGATGCTATAAATTCATATTTAAAATGAAGTTCAGACTTAGGTTGAACTAGTCTGTTGAAAGAATTGGTTCTAAAGAATTTAAAATCATTATTTTATGTGTTTGGGTGTTTGCAAGCATGTGTGTCTGTATACCACATCAATGCAGTCCTGTGAAAGCCAAGAGGAGCAACAGATACAGACGACTGCCTTGTGAGTGATGGGATTTGAACCCGGATCCTCTGGAAGGACAGCCCGTGCTCTTAACCACTGAGCCATCTCTCCAGCTCCAGAGTTGAATCTTTATAGGTAAGTTGTTCTCCAAGAACTGTGAACTCTAGATGTACCAAAATGTGTATTTTGAACTAATTTATCAGAAAATTGTCCCAATGCTGACATAGCTATAAAGTCACTCAACTTGAGTAACAACTCTTTCAGGTGATTCTTCTCAAAATATGAAATTAACAAAGATTATCAATAGTCTCGTATTTGAGAAGAGCGACTAATGTAACTTTTAATTACACCAATTGAAAATGAAGCCACTGAAAGTATACATTTTGACCACTTAATAATTTGCATAAAAGAAAATCAGAAAAAATCTTACAATGAACCAAGATCACATTAACAAGATAGTATAATGTACCATGTAATATGAAATTATGACACCAGTTTATGTTTCTATAATCTGTAAAGTGCATTTGTGCAAATTAGCACTACTACCATGGTGTTTTATAAACTCCGAAGGTAAATGGAGTCTTGAAAGTGACTTTCATTTCTAACTCTCATGGTTCACACATCAATATGTCTGATACAGCCTTCCAAGCTGAGCCAAGTCCAGCATCTTAGAATGATAAACTATACATCTTTCTGTCAATCCAAACTCAGAATCAGCATTTGTCGATACCTTGTATACAAACATTGTAGCTAGCAATCAGACTGTTTATTCTGGTAGGTGGGCTATACATGTCTACACTATTCTTTAGAAACCTTGTTTGAAGAATGGCTCATGAGAAAAGCTTTTTAGATCAAGTACGTACCTCTCACATCTAAACTAGAGAGATCAAAACGTGAATGTCAAAGTATTCATGTTGGTTGTCCCCTGCCTTCCCACCCTGCTGTCCAGTTGTCACTATTCTTTATAGCCCCAGCAGAAAGTCCTCTGCAAGTAGTCACGAATACTGTGCATGCTTTTTAAAAGTCACAAATACTGTGCATGATTAAAAAGCATGTGCTTTTTAATCACTGTCGTCTGAGAAGGAACATCATCTCCTGAAACTTCACCTTTCTTGTTCTCATTGCCACTTAACTTAACTCAGACTACTAACATCTCTTACATCGCTGCAGCTCCTTACCTGCATGGCTGTTGCTAGAATTCCTACCCAGCTCTGAGACATAAAAACCATGTCTACCTCTCCCCCTAAGGTCTCAGTGACAAACTCAGGTATGATCCCACCAACATTCACATTCTGGGGAACCAGTGAATTTATTGGTTTTCCTTACAGAACATAGTGGGGTGGGGGAGCATTACTCACGTGAATGATCCTTCCATGAAAGGCAGCACCTGGAACACCTTTACCCAGCAGGAATGATGGCCTTCAGGTGGCTGTGTAGATGGAGCCTCCTGCTGCTAGTCCTCCCCAGCCTATATACAATAGTGCCTCTCTGAAGCCACATGCAATTAAGGCAGTATTACATTCAGCAGGTAGAGGGGCGTGGCTATGTATTCATGTGAGTGTACATAGGTGAGGGTTTTGAGACCCTCCCTGCCTCTTTGTGAGGGAAAATGAACACTCAGCAAGCCCAGCTGGGATGATCCTTTTGCAAAGGGGGCATAACTGAGCTCTCCAAGATGGTGGTTGCTAGGCTCAAAGGACAGTCACACACAACAGTGATGCAAATGCAGCCTGCTAGAATATGGCCACAAAAGTGGGCCTACACCAAGATGGCACTTTCCTGTCCAAATCTCCCTGATGCTCATGAAGTCCTGATTACACTCAAACTCCATGACCTGGCACTCTTCCTGGGTCATCTAACAAACCCCCACACTCTGAGTTGTCATTTCTAAGGCTAGCCATGGATCCTGTTGCCTCTCATGCCTCTCCTTGGTTTTGATAACCCTTCCCCTTCATACTTTTGTTCTTACCTGACAAGTGCTCATTTGCTGCTATTTGAATTCAGTGAAGGAGATGCCTTTATTCCCCTGAAGCCCAGACATGTGCCCCCATGTTCTCCACAATGCCCCACTCTCTATGCCTTTCTGCTTGCTGGCCCATTGACTGAGTTTAATTTGGCTCTGGTTTCTCCTGTGTGCTTCCAAACCTTGGGAGCATGTTCCAAACCCTTGGCCTTTCCCTAGTTAACCCTCAGGACACAGCTCAACACTTCCAATACCTAGTATTAAAATTTGAATTACTAAGAAGCAGTCACCAGATATTAAGAAGTACAATGTTTTCCACAACGTTCTTGGTTTCTGTGTATGGTGCTTCCAGGCCTGGGGTCAGGGCCCTTTCCTTGGAAGGAAGGTATAGGGTAAAGATTTATTTATTCAACTCTGTTTGTAGATTAACCAGCAAATGTTCACCCAAAAACTCTAGCTCCTTCATGGGAGTGGTTGCTGGACTCTCAGATGACCCTGGAGTTGAATGACCCTGGAATGTAGGTGTCAGCTGGAAACTTCCTGTAATGTTTTCTACAGAGTCTGCTTGTCCTGCAGACAAACTTCTATCCTCTGAACCCATCAAATCCCAGGCACACAGGCCATGTTAGTTACAACCACCTGCCTTTTGTAGGCTATTGTATCTTCCACAGGCTTCCATGGAAGACAGTGGATAGGATGTGACCCCACTTCTTGTGCCCTGGACAGCCCACAGGTACAGAAGGGAGACATGTGAATCTGTTCCTTAGATGGAAAAGGAGTGAATTAAAGCTCCCTCTGCCTATGAAGCTTCCCCTTTATGTGGTAGATTTAGATGAGGAATTCAAGAGTCATTGCTGGTCCTCAGCCATTCCTGTGGCCATGCTTCTTGCCCTGTCTAGAATATGAAGACACTTGTCAACCACTGAGGTGGCAGGGAAGGACCCACTTTACACGTTGTGAAACCTGCTCATCTTTCCTGGAGGAGATGTGTGACCTTCTCAACTTTGTGTTCCTAATGTCTGGTTCAGAGTAAAGTGGCAGTAACTTAGAGAAATTATTGGCTCACTTTTTTAGAACATGGTAGACCTTTTGCAGAGTCACAAATGGTGGAACAGTTAAGTCCACTTTAAGACAGCAGGAAATACTCAGGGATGTGGAATCTGCCTCCCCTCCCCACAATTATGTGTCCTATTACAGCCCCCTGTCTCTAAAATGAGGCCCAGGTTTCCTTCTCTATTTTAGATTATTTTATTCTTTTATTAATTTATTTCTTTTTGGTAGAGAATACATTGCATCACAATGACAAGATGACAGATTTTGTAAAATTATCTACCACAATTTTAACACTGCCCCCCAAATTAATAGTGATACTCATATTGGGCCAGTCTAAACTGAATTCTTTTTTTAAATGTTTATTTAGTACTTCAGGTTACATCTCCATCATAGTACCCTCTTTCTACCCCTCCCAGTCCTGCCCTTCCACCCTCTACCCCCATCCCTTCCAACCCACTCCTCCAGAGTGGAGTGTCCCTACATATTAGTCCCCTGCCCTTAATTCTTAAAACAAGAAGGGATTTTAGCTCTAAGTAAACAGATATTAAAGTTAATTTCCAAAAGTATTATCCAGAACTCTCCAGGTAGAAAATTAGAGAAAATAATGAGATTTAATTTTGGCTGATGGGGAAATTTATCATGAAGGTGAGATGTAAGGATGGCCTTGTGGAAGCCAGAGGCAGAGGGATGGCTGGAATCAGAGACACATGAGACTCAGAGGCTGCTGCACAAAATTCTGATGTAACTCCGGAGCTCCATTGTTCTCCACCTGCCTGGTTCTGGAGTCCACTGCCAAGGGTTGTGGATCATCACCTCACTGGTTTCCCTGTCCTCAATCCTGCTTACTTTGGGTCTCGGTTCGAAGTTCCCATTTGGCTCAAGCATCTCCATCCCCTCAATGATGGTTGTCACCATGGATACGAGTGAGGTGAGCTGTTCCCAGAGGTAGAGGTGGGTGAGTGGACTTCTAAACAAATAGAGAAGCAAAGCAGATTCCAAAAGACTTACCTAAGGGAAACTTCCATCTCAGAATCTCCACAGTTGGCTTAGCTATTAAAACGGGCATCACATGCTCTACTACTCTGAAGAGATTTCAATCCTATCCAAAGATTTAGGGATCTCCTTGCTCAACAGGAAAGCCTCATTGCAGAACTTCCTGCTATTCATACCACAATTTTCAGTCCACAGTGTCTATTACACATGAAATAATTATGGGAAACAACACAACATCTCCAAGTATAAATGACTCTTACAATAAAATTTGAAACTCAACCACCTACAAATTCACTGGGCTTCTTTCCTGGGTAGAGCTGTTGGGGAGCTCGTCAGGGGTCTAATCTGAAATTATTTTTGACCTAGATAAGAGTAAGTCATTTATTCTTTTTTATTTGAAGATAGATGTATAATATAAACACATGATCATTCTGGCAATGATGCTAATCTCTTTTAGATTAAATTAGGTTCTCTGACTATTAAACACCACTAAGCAGGCCCTTCCTTTAAATGGAGTAAAACCTGCAGAACAATACTGCTCTGACCCCCCTGGAATCTTTGTTCGGATTCCTCGTGTTTCTCTCTGGTTCTCATTTGTCCTCAGATCTTGCAGACTACTTCATTCTGTTCTGCACCAAGTTTCACGGTCTTATAAATATTAAGAGTGTGGGGAATGCTAAGAGGGGCCAACCTCTGAGAGGGCCTTGCGAATCATCAAGGTAGTTGGAGGGAAGCATAAGGCTGCTCTCCCAGCAGAGTTCATGCCCATATTAAGCTTCCTTTGGTCATTCTCAAGCAAATGTGACAAGCGTGGGTGTTCTAAAGTCTGAGTTGCTGAGTGAGTTTGTAACCGAAATATATTTTATTTATAATCACTTCTTATATTTATATTTATGGTTACCTATAAAACACCTACCTATTAACACCTAACTACTACCTAAGTAACCCTATTTTAATTAAATATTCTTAAAATGATATTAATATTCTTACTGTGGGTCCATGCAGGGAAACCTGATTTACAGCAGTCCCAGCAGGCAGTTCCTTTCAAGCTTAGTGTCCATTGGGTCTAATATTGCCAGTTCGCAAGGCCAGCTTATTTCATCCACCAAATCGTGGCCAGTTTATAAAGTCAGTCTGTTCCAACTGCCAAACTGAGGGCTGCTCAAACATCTTTCTAACTCTGTTCACCTTGCTCACTCTTCTGGTGCTCTGGAGCCTTTAAGGAACTCTCTCTCCAGCAGTCCTGTTCTTCTTTCTCCAACTGATGTCCTCTAGCAGCTTGTCTGGTTTCTTCCCTTTTTTCCAACTGGCTCCTCTTGCAGTCTTTCCAGTTTCCTGGCCACGCCCCTTCAACAGGGCAGTTCTTAGAACTATGGTCTCAACTGTGCTCTGTCCATTTCAGCAGCTAAAGGGACGCCAGATGCCAAGCTGAACTGCATAATAACTTACTAAGTAGACCTAACTTCTACCATATGAGTTTTAGGGGTATGCATGGCTACCAAGAACTTTATGCACGCTTACAGCATCGGAGATCATGTGCGTAGCAGCTGTGGCTGCCTGTTCCCACCCTGCATGAGACTGCCTGTCAACATACAGTCACGATAAGGGAGGGGCTCTAGGGCACTGCCCCTCCAGGGAGAGCTGTTTGGCTGTTGATGGTTGCTGAGGTGTGGGGCGAGGTTGGGGGGGGGTGGGGGAGAGCAAGGACAGAGAATGACATCATTGTCTTCAGTGCTGTAGCCACAAGTGAGTCTCCTATGCTCCAGTGGAAAGCTCCATGCTCATGCAGTTTGGTCCTTGTTAAACTTAGCCGGTCACAAAACAATAAAACAAGAAGGCATGAGGTGCTGAGGAGATGACTCAGTGAGAGTCATGAGGATCTGAGTTAATATACTCAGCCAAAAGGGGAATATACCTATGTGGACCTGAATTAGATGCCTGCCCAGTACCTACACAGAAACCTGAGCATGACTAAGTACATAACCCAGCAATGGGGAGCCAGAGACAGGGGGATCCTGAAAGTTCACTGGCCAGCCAGCCTGTCCAAAATGACCAGTTTCCATTTCAATCAAAGACCATGTCTCAAGACATTTAGGTGGAGATCTGTAGAGGAAGATGCCCCACATCCTACTCTGACCTCCACATGAATGTTCATGGTCATGTGCACTTGTATAGTCACACACACACACACACATATGAGAGAGAGAGAGAGAGAGAAGAGTGAGTGATAGGAAGGAGACTTGGGAAGAGGTATAGGCAATGATAGGAAATGAGGAATAAGTGTAATCACAATACATTATATACTTATGAAATTTTCTAATAGTAAAAATTTAAATTTCAAAAGAAACAATATACAAGCTTGATGAAGCAATTCTGTATTTGCTTTTCAGGAAAAATAATTATGGTGTAATGTATGTAACCTCTGTAATTGGCTAAATATGGGGCTGAACACACAACACAAACCTGCCTCTGAGCATTTGGCCACATTATTGGGGATGGAAATAAATATCCATGAAGCTGAATGCTAATCCTCTCAATGTCTCATGCACACACCTATTTGGAAAACCACAGCACAACCAGTCATTCCTATGGTATTTTTGCAAACAAATCAGACAGCATTTCTCATTCTAGCAGATTAAAGGTATGGAGGCAGGCAAGGAGAGGGGGTGTTATTTGGACACTGTGCATGATTTGATGCTATAATGGTTGTTTCCCTCATTTCCTCTGTATGTTCAGCCTGAGGCCCTTTGGAACATGATCTGTAGTTCTTTGTTCTAACACATTGCTGTCTTTTAAACTTGAGGTGAGATCACGTTGACCTATTTATATTTATGGGACATCTGTCACTCTGAAAATCCTTGGTAAGAAAGAAGGAATGAGACCATGTGAGACCAAGCCAAGATTGAGCAAGACTACACACTTCCCCCACTCCCCCTATGTCAGGACTGAAGACTTCCCTAAAGAGAGTGTCCTTATCTGTTAGTCTTCGGATCCAGCAAACTTCAAAAGTTGAAAATCTGATGGCTCTTGAAATGGGAAAATGAAGGAATTAATTTTCTCTAGGGCCTTGACCCAAACTTTAGTGAATCCTAAATCGCTTGTATCAGAGAAATGTAGATCAGGAAATGGCAGAATACAGAGAACCCCTGTGGCAGTCCAGACCCCATGTAACACCAGGACCCACAGCACAGAGAAATGGCTCTAACAGAATGCCATGAAAGTGTGACTGGTGGACAGACTTCTAGAAAGCAGGCCAGCTAGGTTTGTGTTCAAAGATCCAGCTACCTGACATCATTAGCTAGGTACTTCTAGGTCCTAACATGTGAGTGTGTCTTTACTGATATGAATAAATATTATATTACCCATTCGTTTACTTTCTTTAATCCATAAATAATAATCTAAGCCAAAATTTCAATAGACCATCCATCCCCTACTTTGGAAAACACTCCTGAAGACATGATTTTTTGTTAAAGGTTAGAGTCTATATTTTATTCCAAGTGTAGTTTATAGTCTTTAAAATCATGTCAAATTTATATATGTGTGTGTGTGTGTGTGTGTGTGTGTGTGTGTGTGTATTAGAAATAAATCAGAGAGAACTTAAAAGTTATATGGAGAAATTTTTTTAAATAAATTTATCTAATAACTGTAATATGCCTATTAAAACTATGGGTTCCAAGAATATATGATGGCTGGAAAATGTGATAAATTATTTTTTAAAAGAGCACAGTACAATTTCTGTATATATTGATTTAGCTTTCTAAGTGAATATTTATTCACAGATAAAGGGGCACTAGAAAGAAACCAACAAATGGTTAATACTAATTCTTGTTCAATTGTACAGTTAAAAATTACATTTCATTTTTTTGCTTTTACAGGTTTCAGTTTTTAAAGTGATAAGTAGGTTCTACTCTCTTAATAAGAAAAGTTATTTCTATATACACAGCTTTAAAGACAGAAAACTCTAGAATAGGCTGGGCATGTAACTTACTAATAGAGAGCTTGTGGGGGTCTCTGTGAGGCTCTGGGTTCAGTGGCCCTGGAATCAGAAGAAAAACAATAATAACAAAGCTATAGGGATCTGCTATTATGAAGCTAAAGAGTGAGAACGAATAAACCTGTGAGATAAGACCTAGAAGGTACACTACCATTTAAATGGGAATTAACCAGCCTCCAAAGTCATCTATTTTATGTATTAGATATGTGTCTAGCCTTCTGTATGTCAAACACACTTCAGTAAAATGGCTTTTAAAAAGAACTTTGATGGAAAACAGTGCTTGGATTCACATGGGAGGAGGCTGTTTTAACTTCTCAATTTATTTTGATGTCATGATGCTTCTTTTATAATGCAAAAACTCAAATAAAAATAACCCTTTAATGTATTCTGTAGAAGCACTGAATTAAAAATTTTAAATATAAAAATTTAATTCATAAACAGAGTCAGCATCCAGAAAAAAAAGTGAAATTCTTTTCTCTGTAATAGTAGCATATTGACAATGAAACAAGAACTGATCTATCTGGACATAGTACCACAGGAGTGAGGAAAGTCACCAGCTTTGGAGGCAGACTGCAGGAGAACAAGGCACTGCAGGCTTGGGCCAGTCTCCCTGGGCTTTAATTGGGAATCTGGAACTTACTAGGCAATACCTCCCCTCAGTGGCTAGCTGTCCACCAAATACCAATTTCCTCAGTGGAAAGGCAGAGGTGATGAAGGGCCCACCATCAAGGCTGGGGAACCAAGTGGGTGAATCCACAGGAAGGAGTTTCTAACAGGGCACGTTCTCAAATGTTACTAGATCTGTGACCATCTTTCCTACCTTCTAACAAGGAAGGCATTCCTCATGAAGAAAATGTCTCATGATCCCACTGCTTGGCCTAAGGCATCCTGTCAGTTCAGTTCCAAGCACCAATCATGTCCAGATTAATTTCTCTAGCTCTGAAGTCACTCTAGAATCCTAATCATTCCTGCAGGGCCCATACTTTTAGCAAGCTTTTGAAAGCGGAAATATAACCAGGTGGAGCAACACATACCAGTAATCCCAGCACTTGAGAAATGGAGGCAGGAGGATCAGAAATCCAAGTCCATCCTTGGCTACCTAGCAAGTCTAAGGCATGCTGGGCTTCCTAAAGTCCTGTCTCAACAAACAGAAAACAAAATAAAAAACTCAGGGAAAAAATGAAGTGTATTGCAGAACAGTGCTTTAAATACTACATGTAACCGGGCGTGGTGGCGCACATCTTTAATCCCAGCACTTGGGAGACAGAGGCAGGTGGATCTCTGTGAGTTCAAGGCCAACCTGGTCTAGAAAGTGGGTCCAGGACAGCCAAGGATACACAGAGAAACCCTGTCTTGAAAAACCAAAAAAAAAAAAAAAAACTACATGTAAATTATGGATATTAGCCCTCTGTCAGATGTGGGGTTGGTGAAGATTTTTTCCCAATCTGTAGGTTACCGTTTTTGTTCGAATGATTGTCTTTTGCCTTACAGAAGCTTTTCAGTTTCATGAGGTCCCATTTATTGATTGTTGGTCTTAGATCCTGAGCTGTTGGTGTTCTGTTCAGGAAGTTGTCACCTGTGCTGATGAGTTCGGGATTTTTCCCCACTTTCTCTTCTAGTAGATTTAGTGTGACCGGCCTTATGTTAAGGTCTTTGATCCACTTGGACTTAAGTTTTGTACAAGGTGATAAGTATGGGTCTAATTTCATTCTTTTACATGTGGACATCCAGTTGGACCAGTACCATTTGTTGAAGATGCTGTCCTTTTTCCAGTGTACGGTTTTGGATTCTTTGTCAAAAATTAAGTGACCATGGGTGTGTGGGTTTATTTCTGGGTCTTCAAGTCAATTCCATTGATCCACTGGTCTGTTTCAATACCAGTACCATGCTGTTTTTACTACTATTGCCCTGTAGTACAGCTTGAAATCTGGGATGGTGATACCTCCAGATGTTTCTTTATTGTACAAGATTGATTTAGCTATTCTGGGTTTTTTGTTATTCCATATGAAGTTGAGAATTGCTTTTTCAAGTTCTATAAAGAATTGTTGTGGTATTTTGATAGGAATTGCATTGAATTTGTATATTGCTTTTGGCAGGATGGCCATTTTTATTATGTTGATCCTACCTATCCATGAGCATGGGAGATCTTTCCATCTTCTGAGGGCCTCTTCAATTTCTTTCTTCAAGGACTTGAAGTTCTTGTCATACAGGTCTTTCACTTGCTTGGTTAGAGTTACCCCCAGGTATTTTATATTGCTTGTAGCTATTGTAAAAGGTGTTGAAAATTAAATGCCAAGAAACCAAATAATCCAATCAAAAAAGTGGGGTACAGAGCTAAACAGAATTCAGAAAGGAAGAATCCCTAATGGCTGAGAGACACTTGAAGAAATGCCCAGCATCCTTAATCATCAGAGAAATGCAACTCAAGATGACTCTGAGATTCCATCTCACACCTGTCAGAATGGCTAAGATCAAAAGCTCAAATGACAGCACATGCTGGCAAGGTTGTGGAGAAAGGGGACCTCTCCTCCATTGCTGGTGGGAGTGCAGGCTTGTACAACCACTATGGAGGTCAGTCTGGCGCTATCTAAGAAAACTTGGAATAGCTCTGCCTCGGGATCCAGCCATACCACTTCTGGGTATACACCCAAATGATTCCTCACCAAATCACAAGGAAGTTTCCTCATCTATGTTCATAGCAGCCTTATTTGTAATAGCTAGAAACTGGAAACAACACAGATGTCCCTCAACCAAGGAATGGATTTAAAAACTGTGGTACATCTACACAATGGAATACTACTCAGCCATCAGAAACAACAAAATCATGCAATTTGCAGCCAAATGGATGGAACTAGAGAAGCTCATCCTGAGTGAGCTAACCCAGACTCAGAAGAATGCACATGGCATCTATTCACTTATAATCGGATTTTAGCCATATAGTACAGGATATCTATACTACAACCAATGCACCAAAGGGAACAGGAACATATACTTTGTTTCCTGTCAATGAGACACTTTGCCCTAGTGGTTCTGCCTTATAGATCCCCAGTGTACGAGGAGGCTCTTGGCCCTCATATGACTGCTGAACTGGGGCGGGGGACTGTTATGCAGGGACACTCCACTCCAGAGGAGTGGGATGGAAGGGATAGGGGTAGAGGGTGGGAGGGTGGGGCTGGGAGGGGTGGACAGAGGACACTGTGATGGAGAAGTAACCTGAAGTAATAAATAAATATTTAGAAAATAAAAAAATAATACATGCAACTTTCAGTGAAATTTTACGGGGTGAAGACATACATGTGGCCATCACTTGAACTGAAGCACAGGTTCCGCTTGGGTTCCTGAGAGCATCCTGGTCCCTGTCAAACCCGTCCAACTGTTTATTCAAAGACAAGCACCCCTCTGCTTTTTAACACCGAAGGTTAGTTTTCATTTTCCTTTTTTAAGTAACAGAAATGTAATTCTGCATGTGAGAGATTTGTTCCTGTGTGCAGCAATAGTCTGCTCGTTTTTGTTGTTGCATGGTGTCTGCTTAATGAACACAACAAAATTAGTGTATCCATCCTGTAAAGTATTTGCTGGACAGCTGCACTAAATTATCTTAGGTGATTACTAATGAATGGACTGCTGGGTTGGAAAAGACACATACTTGTGTTCATCTTTAATTGATACTCCCAAAAACTGCATCCAAGGCAGCCCCATTTCCCTGGAAACCAACACCCCACAATGTGTCTCCATGAGCCTGACATCCTAAGTACCACATGCCAGTGGGTCATACAGTATGTGCGCCTTTGTACCAGTGGGTCATACA
>CAJQZJ010000092.1:1135113-1155197 GCA_907164525.1 Lophiomys imhausi
ACACACACACACACACACACACACACACACACACACACACACACACAATCCCTCTCTCTGTTTTATCTTTTAAGCTATGTCTTACAGAGATCGCCAAGTATGGAGCAATGCCATTCTTTCTAGTAACTTTCTGCTTGGTAAAATGTAGGATTTTTTTTTTCTCATAAGAATGTATTCTTTGTTTCTACCTATAATAGGTTCATTACAGTATTTTAAAGTGAGTGGATAATACTTTAATTTCAAGTTTTAATTTCTTTTACATTTATTTGTAAACATAGTCAGAGAACACCTTGCAGGGTCAGCTCTCTCCTTGCACCCTGTGGGTCCTGAGGATCGAAGTCAGGTCAGCAGGCTTAGCTGTGAGTGTCTATACTTGTTGAGGCATCTTGCCATTTCCCAAGTTTTCATTTCTAGTGAAATGACTATTCATGGCTATAACTTATATACACAGAAGCTCTTTGTGGTAGTGTCACAGGGTTATAAGACTAAAAGAAAAGTGATGAGTCCCATTCTAGACTCCCGGTTTTTTAAGACAAAGCTGGGTCTACTTTGACCACCAAAGACAACCCCTCTCGGGAAAATATTTGAAGCATGGTCGGCAGAATGACAGAATGAATGACACTTAACCTGAACCTCACAAGGCATTCCAAACAGAAGCGAAAATCCAAAAGACAAGATCAGGATCAAGGAAGGATGCAAGAAAAAACAGCAAGCAATTGCACTTGGCAAACAGCACAGTGGCTAAGGCACAGGCTAGGGGAATAAACAAGTCCGAGTTCTGAAAATTTCGGCTCCAGTCCTCGTTGGCAAAGTCACTTGGGGAAAATCAGCCACTCTGAGCTTTATCTGCTGAGCTGGTATGAGCTGTTGCAAGTTGCTACATCTCTGTGCCTATAGCTCCCACACAGTAGTAAAGCTACATCATTGCTCATGGAAGCCACCCACATGCTAGGGTGACTGAGAAACTAAAATTGTATTTAATTTCAATTGACTGAAATAAAACTTTATATTTTACATTGGTAGTGCAAGCAAGACTAGAAAATAAAATTTTAGGATGCTTTTATTTATTCCTTGACAATTTCATACATTGACCATACCCATCTTCAACTCCCCCTTCCCACTCTCAATACATCTCCCAAAACATCTCCCTGCTATCTCATGTCCTCTTTCTTTCTTTTTTCCTTCCTTCCTTCCTTCCTTCCTTCCTTCCTTCCTTCCTTCCATCCTTCCTTCCTTCCTTCCTCTCTTTCTTCCTTTCCTTGTAACCCATTGAGCCCAATAAGTGCTGACTACTGGGATATTAACTAATCTTATTGTAATGGTCTTGTCCAGGGAACCACAGCTGTTGTGAGTTCATGAGTGCTATGGCCATGTCATATCTAGCAGACAACATTTCACTGAAACTGCAATTTAATTATCAATTGTAGTTATTAGTAAGTATAAACTGTAAGATTATGCCAGCAGAGCAGCTGGCGGCTTGGCAGAGGAGTGGGCGGCCTGGCCTGAGTGCCTTAAGCAGTTGCCTGATTTGTCCTGGGGAAAGAGCCCCGAGTCCAGGGGTGGCATACACCACCTGTGACCAAAACTCTGTTAATTAATATAAGTTGTTATATTGGGCTGGTAGAATTACCAGCAGCTTGGCAGGAGATTCGCCTGGGTTCGAGGAAGTCCAGGACTCCAGGACTGCTTGGACTGAGGGCCTATAAACCACCACAGTCCTTTCCCCAATAATTAAATACACCAAGACCTTTTAATGTTTTCACGCTTAGCCCTTAGCTGGGCAGACTCTCAATTAGCTAATCCCAAACCACCATGTGCCTGTGATTACCTTCCAGCATTCTCAATGACGTCTGTCTCTTTCTGTGTCTCCCAGCAGAAAGGGAAGATCCTATGTAAAACGCAGGGTTCCTGTTCTAATCTCAGGAAGTCCCACCTTCTTATACTCTTTCTGCCCAGTAATTGGCCACCAGCGACTTTTATTAACCAATCAAGAGAATGCCTCAGAAGGGGCGGTAACCAGATCTCAGCATTGAAATGAGCCTATCTGAAGCAATGTTATTAGACTTTACACAACATTTCACAGCACTCTGGCTCTTACATCCTTTCTTGTCCCTCTTCCATGATGTTCCTTGATCTTTGATGCATATGTGTGTGTGTGTGTGGAGGGGGTGATATCAATGTCCCAATTTTGTTAGAGAACTCTACAGTTGCTTATTCTCTTTAACCAGTTATGGGTCTCTGTGTTAACTGCAGCCCACTTCAGGAGTTTCTCTGGTCAAGGTTAGAAGCCATGCTATTATATGGGTATAAACATAAGTATGTAGATGGTAGTTGATAATGTGTTCATTTAGTAAAACAATAGTAGTGGATTCTTCCCCAGGGCCTATGATCTCCCAGCCATGGGCTTTTGACCAGGTTCATGGTTCAGGCATGAATTCCCCTCTTTGGAACAGGCTTCAGATCTGATCAGAAAGTATCTGGTTATCCACATTAACCTTCATACCACTGAATACAACTTACCTGGAAGGTTGGTATTGCAGCATTCAGAATTCACCACGTGGCAATATCATCAACTCCCCCCCTCCCCCAGCAACCTGCATTTGTACCTTATGGCACAATGAAAAATAGCAAACAGAATAGATTTTGGCTCAGTTCCAGCTTGATTTTCTCTTTGTCCTATAACAAAAAGTGTGTATATCTTTACCACTTTGGGTCTTACCATATAGCTATGTGGGATCAAAGGACAACAGAAATAGTCCTTTTTTGTTTTGGGGGTGTCTGAGACCTCCATGACTAGTAACTCAGAAACAGTCCCCATGCCTGGCACCAAGATTTTCATTTAATAACTCATGTCTTCTGGAGAAAATGTCCACTTATGAAAATATTGGGATTTTGTGTATCAACTCATGTATTGAAATTCTAAGTATGTCTAGAATAACAACTTGGGTAAAATATCTATTATTCTTACTGTACATGAAAGCTAAAATGCTGATCATATATTTTCAATGAAAATTAGCATCTAAATCGAGATATGCTATAGGTATACAGTACCTATGACTTATAATGGCTCAGTATCTGTAAAAAGAACAAAATACCTTGTTAATAATTTTTATATTGGATATATGCTTGCTGGCAAAATGGGTCATTAAAATCACTTACATCTATTTCTTTCTCCTTTTTAATGTGGTTATTTTTTTTTTGGTGTGCTCATTTTTTTTAATTGAAAAAAAAATTTTTGTGAATTTCACATCATGCACCCTGTTCCCTCCTATCTCCCACCTCCCCCCAGACCTACCCTCCACCCTTGTAATCTGTCTCAGCATAAAAAATAATAGCTCATTGTGGAAGCTGCAGTGTATCTCAGTATGTCCCACAAAATTTCCCTTTGTCCACATATTCTACTTGCAAATGTTCATTATAATGACTCCTTGGTCTGGTACAAGGCCCCTGATTTCCACTACTCCATCAGTACTGGAACCTCACTGGAACTCCTCTCAGATATGCCATAACTGCCCTGTGTCATGGAGATCCTGCAGTTCTGGGTTGTAGAAGTGACCTCTTCTTGCACTCCAGCAGTTCATCCATGGGGTAGATTTTGGGGTGGGCTAACTCAAAGCCCTGGTTCTGGACCTGCAACCCCCACTTGCATGGTCAGTTCTACTATGGAAAGGTGCAGGGCCTGCTCTCTCAAGTGTTGCAGCATGTGAGGGGCAGAGACTGCTCTCCTGCTCTTGTGACCCCCCCCCCATCTGGGCCAGATCTCCTGTCGGCCAATGGTGAGGGCAAAAGGGAGGGGAGGGCATCTCTCCCTGGCCAATGCTACCACATAGCAGACCAATCACTCCCTCAGGGCTGGCTCACCCACAATCCCCACATCCAGGGCCAGGCAGAGTTCTTTTAGTTTCTGGTTTGTTTCCTGTCCTGGGAGCCCATCTGGTGCTTGCCTGGTACTGGTCTGGTAATAATCACAGGCAACCCCTTGGCACCAAAGCAGTGTTGGCATCCAGCTTGCTTTTTTTTTTTTCAGGAATGTTAGGCTACTGTTCATTCAAATGTTCATAGATCAGAAGAACACTGAATGTAGATATAGCCTCTCTCCTCTCTGCCACCTACTGATGTACATGTGACATAGCAGTCACATCTGCAATGCCTCTAGGGGCAGTTGCTTATTCATTTTTGTTTTTGAATTTTCCTTTAAATTTTTTTTGTAGTTAGCCAGCTTGTGGTGGTGGTGCATGTCTTTAATCCCATTACTTGGAAGGCAGAGAGAGGCAGTTGAATCTCTGAGTTCAGGGTCAGCCTGGTCTACAGAGTGAGTTCCAGGACAGTCAGAAATTCTTTCTTTAAAAACCAAAAACAACAGCTTTTTTTTTGTAGTGTTGTGAATTAAAACAAGACCCTTATACATGCTAAGCAAATACTTGACCACTGAGGTACACTCCATAACTCTTTTAATTCCTTTTTAGGATAATCATATTTCTGGTGGTTATATATTGAAATTATCCAAATTAAAATTTATCTTAGAATAAAAAAACTGTTATACTGCAAGAAATATGCTCACCTTAGTTTCTAGGCAAACTGCACAAGTATTACATTGGTTTGTAATACTGAAAAATGTATTTTTTACCTGTACTAAAAATAGAAAAATAAAACCATGAAAATATGCAAAAGTAACTCCAAGCCCATTAGCCTATTAAATTTAAGTAAATTAGCAAAATAGATAATATATAGATATAATGTGAAGTGAAAATGTTTTCTAAGTTGTATATGGTAATTTTTAAATTTCATTTTTATAATTTCTCTCTCTCTCTCTCTCCCTCCCTCCCTCCCTACAGGTTCTTTGTGTATATATTTAATGTGGTTATTTAAAATACAAAATTCGATGTGTGTAACACATTCTTTCTGGACAATGATTTATCATATTTCAAGTATCATACAAAATATAAACAAGACTTATATTATTACTGTTATTTACTTCAGTGTGTTTTATTTATTATTATTACATGTGTGTATGGTATGGTGGCATGCGTGTGGATGTGTGTGTCATGGCATCCATATGGTGGTCAGGGGACAACTTTTTGGCGTTAATTTTCTCCTTCCATCTATATATGGGATCCAAGGATTTAACTCGAGTCTTCAGATTTGCACAGCATGGAATTTCACCTGCTTAGCCATCTTGCCAAACCTGTTTTTATTATTTGTAAAATGTTATAAAGATAGTATGTGAAGTTCTTAGCATGCATTAAGGGTATGGGGGTGGGTAACGTTGTGATGGTGAGTTTAAGGCATTATGTGTTCATGGAATAGTACTGGTGGGTTATGAGATTGGAAATCCAAGTTGGGGGAGGGGAGGAGTAATGTTAAAATGTTTGGAAAACCAGGCAGAGACATTGGAGCTTCATTCTCTATGCAGCTGAGAGCCACTGAAGCACATGATCTGAGATGTGTCTGAGAAAGTTAAGTCTGACAGCGTGTATCCTCAGAAGTGGGGATGTGGGTTCTGAAAAGAATGCTCAGGCATTTGGAGCTCCATCTGCTGAGCAGGTTGGGTGACCAAGCTGGGAACCACTGCCGGGGGTCACACACTAAGTCTCAGCTTGAGTGATGAGTTGGGTTTCCTGGGAGGCTCCTAATCCGGCATTGCAAATTACTTTCCACAGTGACTACTGTATGCCAGGGTGTGTCTGTTTTGGGGTGTTTAAGCACTCAAGCCCAAGTTTAGCTTGTTATATCGAACTAGAGGCTCTTGTTACAGCAGAAAACAGCCTGTCCCCAAACCCTCATTTGTCCCAGTTTCTTGTTTTGTATTAATAAACCCACTCCTTCCAAGAAGATCCAGAACACACCTACTCAGGCAGAACTGGCGTGTGTGTTAGGTGGTAGGATGCGATGTATTTTACTTAGCTGCTTGTTATCAATTTATAGCTTTTGAATGGCTAAGTGTGTGGTTTTATAGACCTCCATTTGTGTCATTGCATAGCATTCCATAAATATTAGGTATGCACAAGACTAGTTCCCAATTCCGGGGAAGAGGAAAACTTAACAGTGTGTTCTGTTGCATTACAATTAATTATATTGCAAATACTGAAGGTAAAGCATCGCCTGTGGCTAACAGAACTTAATTCCCCCAAGAGGTTACTTTAATTACCCCTACTCCACCCTATGGGCAGATGAAACGCAATCCTCTCCTCTCGAGGTGGGACAGCTGCACAGTGTTCTGTCACACAGCTCCCTGAGAATGAGAGCAAGACTATTCTTCACCAGAGACCACATCTCTACTGGAATTCTTCCTCTGACCCATCCTGGCTCATTCTCTTCCCTGTGGGTTTTCCCTCACAGTACATTCAGCACATCTAGACACCTGACTTCCTGACTTGGTCTCTGTTTGTACAGAGATCTCGTGAGGTGTGAGGAATGAAGAGTGGGTTCTTCCATCTCTCCATCACACGCTTCTTTTGGTGAGTTCAAACTCTGAATTTGTGGAAGGGAGCGGACCAGCTTCATCACGTGTTCTCCACATCATCTCTTCCACGGACAGTCCTGGTCCAGGCTTCCCAGGGAGGGGTTGGAGCTAAACAAAGAACAGCAAAGCTGCTCCTTCACAGGTTTGATTGTGGTCTGACTCTGATGTTCCCTGGTGGGAAGGATATCCAAATGCTGACTCTTTTTCCCCATGCCTTTTAAGCTCCCTAGAGACACCATCTGTTTTTATTTCTGTTGCTGTGATATAGTCGCCCCCCCCCCCCCCAGTAACTGAGAAAAGGATTAACTTGGCACACAATTCCAGGTTACGACCCTTTGTTGTGCAGAAGTCAGGGCAGCAGGTTAAGCATCTAGTCATTTCACAGCCATGATCAGGAACAGGGAGCAATGAATCCGTACAAACCTGCGTGCACTCAGCTCCATTTTGCTTCTTCGTTCAACCCAGAACCCGGCCCACTAAATGCTGCTGCCCATATTCAGGGTGGCGTTCTCACCCATTAAGAAAATCCCTCACAGCCATTTCCACAGGTCTTCCTAATCTAGGAAATTTGCCACTGAGACTCCTTTCCCAAGTGATTCTAGATTGTGACAAGTTGACAAAACTAACCATCACAACACACACACACACACACACACACACACACACACACCAGAGTTAAGGGGGAAGAGAGTGTGTTCAACTGCAGTGATGATGTTCCATAACTACTCATGACCCCACTCTCAGCTCCTGCATGTAGTGGTACCCAGCTTCTTTCTGCCCACGTCACCTCGTCCTAGGAAGGATGCTATCACTCTGGTGGGAAGCATTCTTTCCAAGAGTTCTATGTCTCCTCCCTCCACCTCTACATAGTGACTTCCTTCCCCATATTTCCCTTCTGTTTCTCTGCTCTGGTCTCTTTGGCCACAGGTCTCTCCCATAGGTCTTTCCGAAGATGTGTGGCATGCCTTTCCTCATGGGGCACCAGGCTAAGCTCTCTGAGTGGATTGCTAGACCATTATTCTTATGCAGTTTACTGTGACACAGATGAATCACTCTTCCCAAGGAAGCAGAAGTCTAAAATCCTACAACAGTTCTTTTCAAACTCCTTGCTGTCCACTTGGTCTTCAACCTCCCTGAGTGGAACAGGACCCAGATCTTGCTGCCTCCTTTGCAACACAGGTGATCTACATAGAAGCCCCGGCTACTGCCACGACTTGTGTTGGAATATGGGACAATGTCCTCGGGTTTTGGTGCATTTGACGAACAGACCTAACATTCTAATCTATAGGAGGATAATAACAGCTAAGTTTATGCTGTGCTCACTAATGTATCAGATACTCTTCCAAATCTCTCCCTGAATCCAGTCGCCTTAACCCCCACACCCTCTATAGCTAGTTGCAGCTGTCACCTTCATTTTACAGTGTGAAAAACAAGGTCCAGAGGATTCAATATTTCCCAAAGATTCCAGGTGGAATCCAGACAGTGGGCCCTGGTTCATCTTCCCAGGTTAGTGGAAGTTACTCCATTCTACCAAGGGTGACCTTCCAGCAAGGTGCCCCCTGAAACAGCCAACAATCTGCTGGAACTCTCCTTGAAACAGCCTACTCCTTCTCCACCTGGAATATCTTCAAACAAAACTGCCTGTCAGCAGTTGGCACAAGGAGAGTCACTACCAGTTTTCCATAAGTTTTAAACAGTTTTTGAGCTGTCTTGTGAAAAGTCTCTTTTTCCAGATCAGCAACTTCCGTGGGTGATGAATGTTCCTAAGCCCATATGGTCACTGGGGTGAGAACCCAGATTCCTGACTACACAGAAAGGGACCCTCTGCTTCTGCAGTTTTGGGTTGAAGAGAAAAGCTGTGTCCTTGGCCAAGGCAGCTGAGGCCCTTTCCACATCAGAGGAAATACACGTGGCTGTCTCTCTTATTCATTTCCTTTCATCCACACCCTCCTGACCTTGAGAACTTTGTGGAGTTATTACAATGTGAGCCAACTTGTGGACATTGCAGAAGTCATCTAGACTTTGAGACAAGAAGGCAGACTTAGCAGATACGTAAAGCAACTTCACCTCAAATTATGCATCAAATAGCCAAAAGGCTAAAAAGATGTGTACATAATATAAAAATATACGTATTTTTGCTTTTGTTTTGTTTTGTTTTTTTTTGAGATAGGTTGTTCCTATATAGCCCAGGTTGGCCTCAGATTTGCATTGATCTTCTGCTTCAACTTTTCAAGTTGCTGGGATTACAGATGTGAGGCACTGTACCCAGCTAAAACATTTGTTATTGTATATAATAGGAAACTTGCTTGTAGTCATCAATTTCTTGAAAGTAAACATTACACTGGGTAGCAAGAAACAAATATGGCCAGCATAGTTAGAAACGAAGCCAGAATTTTTTGCTTCCCTAGAGGGGAAAAGCTTCACCAAATCTCTGGGTATACGTGTGAGTTCGTAGGTCTCCTCAAGCAGGAACTGAATGAACTCAGTTACAACTAAAAATGGGATTTACACCAATAAACTGTATGATTCTGAGTTCAGGTCTCTGGGTATCCCATGAAATAATGCAAATTCTTTCTGTCCTTGCCTAAGACATAAGGAGCCTGATGTCAGACCAGTCTAGAACTGATTGCCTAAGTGGCCCACAGGCCTGGGTCACTCAGTAGATACCCAGATGCCTATAAATTAGCAAGGTTGCTCTTTAACACTCATCAACAGGGAAGGAAAATGCACAGGACCAGAAACAAAGAAGATGCAATAGCATCCTGGACAGGAGTTGAAGCTGGTAAGTGCTCTGCCTGTGAGTCCCAGGCCCCTGTTATGTACTAGGTCTTTGTTGCCTAAGTAGGAAGCAGAGAGGCAGGCAGACAGAGTCAGACCCTGCACAATGCCACGGTCAGATGAACCCTTTCCCCTATGATCTGGGACTGAAAATGGCAAGTTGGCGGTACACTTTCTGTTCCCAGACCCTGTATAGAACATCACAAGAGAAAAGCAGAACCTTAGCCCTGAGCCACATTCCCTAAGACCTACCTGTTGAACGTTTTGGGACTGCCAGCCCCAGTCCCAAATATACCATCCCCTTCCAAACAGGATTCTCAAGGAAGGTGAACACTCTAATATCTAACAAATGGAGATAAGTGTTTTTTCTAATTAATGATTTTTGGGAGTAGTGAGGTATGAACTACTCAGATATGTAGCGTGAGGCCTTCTAGAGTTCATCTATTTGGTCTGTTGAATGGCAGGCACTGTGTCTTATTCTTTGCCATTTGTCGTCTGAAACCTTTCCAACAACTCCATTCTGCACCACACACTTAACCTGGGCAAGGTGGCTTCCTATTTACAGAGAGAAAGACAAAGTTCCCACTTTTATCACTTACCAAAAAAAATCTCCCCAAGACTCATTTTGCATAAGGTCTAGAAAGCTTTTCTATCTCATGTATACCTGAAACTCCATGCTTAATTCAAAACACGGGCAAGATAATACAGTAGGAACAGCTTTGAATAGCAGTCATGAGACACAGGTTATGATGTGGCTTTGAGATCCTAACCAGGCTTCGTGACTACGGTACTGGTCAGCATAAAGAGACAGTCAGTAGGAGATAGTGTCTAATTCTCATTGTTACTATGTATAACTGACCAGGTACTCAACATTCCATAGATCATCGTCATTACCACCAAGTCACAGATGCAAATGTGACCCTGCTCCTCTGCATGGTGAGGCAGTGCATGCCTGGTGACAGAGAGTGTCCAGTGTTGCTGAAGACAAACGTCAAAACATTCAGAAGGTAGAAAGTAGTACAAATGTTTTAAGTTTCTATTTTGTACCCATGTTATACTTCATACACTATTGTGCTATACTGTGAATGGTATAAGGGGCTCCCAATTTTTATAAGATTGATAACAAAGTAAGTAAATCATCAAGTATGCAAGAAAATATGACAACCTTACTTCTCAGAATTTATGATGGAATGTGATTAGACAGATCCAGGCAGACTCACTCAAAAATGACTTCTTTGTTTCAAATGTCCTCCTTGTAGATGCTGAGCCCATACTTGACTTAGATGCTATCCTCATGTGTTCCTCTCTCTGAAAAGAATGATGGAAAGGGAAGTCAATGCAGTGTTTTGTGTTACCTCCTCCTGTGCCTCCACCCAAGATCCTGCTCATCCTGTGAGCCAATGGAGAGGTATCCGTACAGCAGCACCTTGGGCTATGGTGCTCAGCAGGCCTGGAGTGTCCCTGGCAACACGGAATCAACTACTATCTCCTAGCAACCTCCTCAAATGCTGTCCTAAAGATATTTCACAGCAAGCAGGGAAAATGCCAAAGACAAAGGTGAGAGATTACAGTTGGAGGAAGAAAGAAAGCCATGCTTAGGAGGCAGACCAAACCAAAGATCAGAAGACAGATTTTTAAAATCCCCCTTCAAAGTAAGACTATAGTGGGGGACATACCACAGCACAAGTACACTGTGTATCACATCCTTCTATGAAACTTGGCTGTAATGGCAAGAGAGGAGGAAGAAAGCATGGTTGGACTCCCAGCTCTTTCATCTATCTGGAAGACTTTATGATAGTTGTCTTCTTGTGAATCACTTTAATAGAAGTGATGTGTATATTATGTACACATGAGCTTGAATTCACCCATCACAAGCATTCAGACAATGGTTAGTGCTTATTCTAAATATGGCAAAAGTTACCACCTAGATGTTCCTCAGACTTTTCAACCTGTGCATCTTTCAGACTTTATTTGACCTCCAACCTTCTGCCGTCAATGCCTGATCAACTCAGGAAGCCACTGGACTCAAATCACCTTGGCTATAAAATGGAACCTCTTGATCTTTTGTCATAGTGTCCACACCCACAGATGGTTAACTGACATTATCACTCTCTAGACTCCCTTTAGAGGAAGGTGTAGCAGAATTTGTAGCCCAGACTCGTCTTTGCTTGCCTGACCCATCTGTGGTCTGACCCTTCCCTTTTCCTGACTTCATCTTTGGCGCCTTTCTAGAGCACAGTCACTTCTTGCTCACATACCTTCAGTAAGTTTGTTCACCTCTTCCCTGGAGGTTTTGCCCCATGCCATTGCTGTCCAGAACCCTTCACCAGGTAACTTCTACCTGCATGAAACATCCTTGGTACCACCCCTCCGTTAAACTCTCCAATGTAGCTTCAGTAGCTTCACCATCCCACACATCCATAGTGTAAACACTCTTTTAAACTATATCTGCTACGTGAGCCAGGATATACACTGTCTACAGGAGAGAAGGTGTGGAGATGGGCTAATGGTTCAACAGTAGATTGCTTGCCTAGCATGAATAAGGCCATGGATTCGATTCCTAGCCAAGAAGAGAGGAGAGGAGAATAGAAGAGGGAAAGAGAGGGGAGGGAAAGAGAGGGGAGGGAAGGGAGGGAAGGGAGGGAAATAGAGGGGAGGGAAGGAAAAAGAAAGTCTGAGATTGGGTGTGTTCCTGAATCTCTGTTACCTAACAGAACCGTGCACCCACACTAGCTACTTAAAAACCTCAATTCATTTATATTTTCTCTGGTTCCAGAAATAGCATTGATCTAGAGCAGAAACAGATATGATCCAGACATCTAAATCTGTTTGAAGGCAACAGGTATACAGAGATGGAAGCCCCACACCCTAGGCACATGCTAGGGCTTTGGGCTGCAGCTATATGTTCCTGACACTGAAAGGAGGGGTGGGGGGAGGGCTGAGGAGGGGGGCGATACCAACACACTCCCTTGAGGCTGAACCGTTTTGACAGGCATCTTTTTCCAAGCAAAAACTGTATATGCCAGAAGCTGCATTAAGGTAATTATTTTATACAAATGCAATCGATTTCTCTGCTTTCTTTCCAACAAATAGTTCTATACAAAGCAAAGCTGAATGCTTTGGCTTGACAAGATGCCTTTTTCTGGGATGGCAAAAGAAATGCTCTAGAGATCTTGCCAGAAATCTCCAGATATCACTGTGTCTTCTAATATTATACTATGTTGATCCGTTTGCATTGGCCCCCAGCAACTCACTTCTCTGGCAAATCCTACCACCCTCTTGGCCTTATTCCTCCCATCTGCAAAGTGAAGATGGATTATATTATCTCTAAGATATCTTCCCAGCCCATAAATTCTAATGTTTCAGGATTCTTTGTTCTGTTTTATACCTGATCTCTTGAAAAGTCAATAGGTGGTACTGAAAAATTGGCAAAATAAATTAATTTGGGGATTATTCTTCATACAAAACTAACCCATTTTTGCTTTATAGGATTTGCCTCTGTAGCAGCCCCCTGGCTTCTCTGAACTGGATTCTGTTACAGTACTTGACTTGCAAACTCAATTTGTGTTCTACAAAGCAACACTGATTTTCATGACAAGTCACATGACCAGTGGGACCCAGTACAAATAAAAATGCCAGGCCCTGGTTTGAAAATTAGCAAGAAATTCAAGTGACAGCAGAATTTAACCAAGAGAGAGCCTTGTGTGAGAGACAGACCCTGAGCCACTGCCAGTCCTGTTCATCTGGGCTAGTTTCCATAAGCCTCAGTTAGGCAACTGAAGTGTCTATTAGAAAGAAATATGGATGGTCATTTCCTCCAACACTGTGCTCCAAGTAAACCTGATAAATGAGGAAGACAGCACAGGGGAGGTACACAGATGCTAAGGTTGGGTTCCCATCTAAGTTCCTATATGGAAAGCTCTGTCTGAAATCAGCCTCGGGGGCCATGTGCGGCTGGACTCACTGGAATGACTACGGATGATTCCCTGGACTCCCTGGCCCCACATATTTCCCCTCTGTGAAAACGAGGGTCCTTGGTTTTGACACCAGAAGTCTGGTTCTTCGCTTACTTTCTGACCCCAAGGCTCGTCTCCCTGGCCGTGTGACTACTTTTTACAGTCAAGCACTCGCATTGTGTGTATCAAGTTAATCGTGGCCTCATAAACAGCATACTGGCGCAAACAGATCCAGAATCAAAATCCAGAAGACCAAACTCTCAAAAGCCCATTGTGTGCATCTCCAGGCCATAGCTCCTGTTAGGGTGACCACTAAACGGACTTTTAATAATGTAGGTTAAATTCATTCGTCTTCGAACTTTAAATAAATTTGGACCATGCACTATGTATGTGGCCTCTGGCTCTGGATTAGGCTTTAAAATCCAGACACATGTGCATAGGCCATTCGTTCTCATTCTCAGCATTCTGTTAATTACTATAGCACAGCTGAGTGGCCTTTCTACGGATGGTGGGCATACTGATAGGTTTCCCTTGGGGCTGATGATGTAATTTTGTAACTCACTAAACATTTCTGCCATTTCTGAATCTCAAGAGTTTTACTATGATTGAAAATCAGTTTGTTCTTTTCGATTTTATGAACAATAAGCTGGAAATGCCCTCATTTGAGGGTTTCACAAACCTAAGATACTCTTTATAACCACAAGTAAACAATGAGCAAGGAGAATGCTCTTGCATTCCTTTCAACTCAGCTTCTGGGTTACATGTCAATCACAGGTGAGACTTCCCAGGCAGTAGAAAAGCTCATGAATCATCATGACCAAACCCAAATAATGCCAAGACAAATGGCTTCTGGATTTATAAGGAGAAAATGCTTCCTTCCAAAGCTCACAGTCTCTGTGATAAGCCTCAAGCATATATCATGGTTGATCTAGGCAACTGTATCCATCCATCCCCTTCCCAGGACTAGCACTGGTGGTTGTGAGCTGTTATGAGACCCTGTTCTGGGTGTGATGATAGACATTCATCTGAAAAGATTTTGAAGAAATTTGCTCTCAGGCAATAAAAAAAAAAGGCATCTACTTAATGGGCCACTGCTACCTTTGTAGCTAGAATTGTCAATATTATTGTATAAGAATGTGATTCACAAAGTTACCACCTGGGGAGAGCCTACGAGAATTGCCAAGGCCACCAACCAATTCCAAACAGAGATAAGCTGAGGCCCAAGACTGCCTGAATTATAGCCTTGCCTTTTTTGCTACACCAGGTTTATCTCTGCTCCCAGGTGTCCATCTGTGCTGCTGTTAAAAGGGAAAAAAAATTCCTTTTTCTTTCCTATTTACAACCTAAGATTCATCCCAAATACCCATTTTTTTTAAAATACTTGTGGCTGTTAAAGCCTCCCATCTTAGAACTTAAACACATTTTCTACTGCTCAGATTATTTGAGGTATGCTAATAATCATTATTCTCAAACTATTTTTATGATTCTCAAAGATTTCTTTATAACTTTTCACTGTTTTGTGGGAGGTACATGCATGTGAGTGGAGGTGCCCCCAGAGGCCAGAAGAGGGCGTTGGATCCCCAGAGCTGTAGTTACTGGTGGTTGTGAGCCATCTGACCTAGATGGAGTTGAACTCAAGTCCTCTGTAAGAATAGCATCCAGTCTTGACCACTGAGCCATCTCTCCAGTCCCTCAGTCAATTTCTAATTCCTCCCAGGGAAGAAATGTCTGTTTATATGGTTTTAAAATGGAGCTACAAGCCTAGATCAGCTTTTAGACATTCATATGTGATGGTCTGAAGGTCTAAAGATTGACTCACTTTTTTGCTGCTGTTATTGTCCAATTCTTCATGTTTCTTTGTAGTTTAAAAATAACTCTGAAGGGAAGATATATTAGACAGAACTTAATCTTCTCATTTGTTGTGGTACATAAAAAGTAGGGCAAAGGTTTAATTAGTCTTAGGAAATTCCTGTTTGGATACAAAGTGTACAAAGTGTGCTCTCTCTCTCTCTCTCTCTCTCTCTCTCTCTCTCTCTCTCTCTTGCTCCTTCTGGGTGTGTGTATACAAATACATTCAAATATACAAAATTATCCAACTTTTTACAAATAATTTTTATTTAGCTGAATGAAAACTACAGACTATTAACAGTGACTATATCTAGGTGGTAGAAACATGACTCATTTATATTTTACTCTTTCTTGAATGTCTCAACTTTCTACCATGATGAGGCTGATTTTTATAATCAGAAATCAAAATAAATTCTTTTGAGAAAACTCTTTCTTAGTTACTAAATACTGAAAACCCACAGAGACTTGCCCAAATCAATAGGGACAGCCAAAAAAAAAAAAAAAAAAACTCTACAACCCAAAATTCATTGCAAATAACAACTTTTTTCTGAGAACCTTTAAAATATTTGTGTAGAGAGAGCCCATGAGAAAAATCCCTGTAGACAGTGCTAAGTTGCAAAGTTGCCCTTGAATGGATATATTATGGACCAAATATTTCAATTTTAGCAATTCTGGAAATAAAATCTCCAAAAATACTTTATGCACAACTATATATACAGATGAATATATAGTTATTTTAAATTAATAATATGTTAGTGTTCTGAGATGAACTACTTGGTTTGCTTGGATAATTTTCCCTAGTTGAGATTTATAATGTCCTTTCTGAGGACATTGTTGCTATCCTTTTTTCTATCTAAGCCAGAGGCTTCTACCCACAGTGAGGTACACATGAGGAGAATATATCAAGTTTATGTGGGTCAGAACTCTGTAAGCAGAGACTCCAGAATCAGGAAAGTCTTAAAAAATCATTTCTCCTGTCTTCTTTTGAAGAAGACATTTCCTGATTGGGACCAATGCTTGTCCCAGATTAGTGTGGGGATGAGAATCAGACTCTACCTCTTGTTTGAAGAAATAGCAAAGAATATCCAGCCAGGTTTAAATGTCTACAGTCTCAGTAACCAGTATGGGGGTGGCTATAGTCCCCGTGATGTTGGAACAACCATCTGTCACCAAGAAGGGAGGAGGAAGGACAACATTCTGGATGGTACGTTGTTCTGGATGGTAAGTCTTACTCTGATGGATGCCTGTGAGTGTTTCAAGGGTCATACAGCCTTGAACTGAAACAAAGGGCTTTGGAGTCAAGCAGCTCTGGGTTCAAATCTCAGTTCTCTTGCCGACCCATGGGGTCACTTCAGGCATTTTGTTGGCCTGCCCCCTACCTGGGAGGGTCCAACATTCCTTAAGTGCCATAATGACACACAGATGAGAGATAGCAGCCGATTTTTACAGAATTTTAAGAAACTGTACTGGTGCCACGAGCGTAACCGTCTCAAGAGAGAAGCTATAAACATCTCTGGGAAGTCAGCCAAAGTTTCTAGGGTACTGGTGCCTTATACACTCATCTCTGTTTTGACATTTCCCCACCTGCTATTTAATTACAGCCCAATTTCCACCAGAAACAGTTGAACGATCACCAGATGAGATACCTGGTTAGCTGTCAACAACTGATAATAACTACTACCTGTCCAAAAAAAAAAAAAAGATTTCCAGAAAAAAATCTGGATGTATTGCCACCTCTTCACATTCAATGGAGAGATGAACAAGGTTTTATAGACGCATCCAGAGAAAGAAAGTAAAGGCCAACATTGAAAGTGGAAATACAGATTATAACAGGTCAGCACTCCTGAACATGTGAGGAAATGCAGAACATTAGGACCAATGCTGTGAGGGTTATCTCTATCGTCAGTCCTTCTACCCATGCAAGGATTACACTAGTAAACAGATAATTAAATCTAAGGCTGTGTGGTGTCTTGATTGAGAAATGTGACCCACAGGCTCAGGTATTTGAATGCTTGTCCCCCAGCTGGTGGCTGTGTTTGAGGAGGCTTAGGAGGAAGTACAGCACACGGGGACAGGCTTTGAGATGGAGGAAGTATACCACCATACCATCATCGGGTCAGGCTTTGAGATTATATAGCCTGGCCCTATTTCTAGTTTGCTGTCTTTGCTTTGTGCTTGCATTTTAAAATGGGGGCTCTCAGATCCCCACTTCTGCCACCACGCCTGTGGCTTGCCGCTGTGCTCTCTGCCATGATAAGCTCTTTATCCCTCTAGAGCTACAAGCCAAATAAACTCTTCCCTCTGTAAGCTATTTATGGTTACGGTGTTTTATCATAGCAGCAGAAAATGGCTAATGCAGGCCCTCGGGCTACTGGACAAGGAGAAGATCGAACTGATTTCATGTAACATTTGGTCCAAAGTTCCCACGATGATATCAGAATACAATCTTCCTCACTTTCTCCTCTGCTCTTCATATATAGTAAAAGCACATTCCAAGGAACTTGGCATCTCCTCTGTGGGTTCAGCACAGCTATCAGTAGCTCCTAAGACTAACATTTTCTAGGTTTAAAACTACAGGAGATCCCCTGCTGTTTCTCAAATTTTCAGAAGTCATAATCATCTCGAGAGGACTCTTTTGCAGCTATGTACACACCAATAGATATTAACTTTTATATAGAAAAGTTCAAGAAGCAGAAGAGCTAGGAAGTTGGAATAATTGAATTACCCAATTTCAAGAATAACAAGAAAGTTACAGTAATCAACCAGTGTATTTTGGTAAAAGGACAAGAACACAGGTCAATGGAATGGATCTCTGAGTGAATTCAGAAATAGCCAAATAGGGATATTTGATTCTTAACAAAAAAAAAACAACAACTCACCTATCTCAAAAAAGACTGGAATCCAAAATATATAAAGAACCCTCAAAACTTAACAATAAGGAGAGAAATCAACTTTTTTTTTAAAATAGCCAGAATTTAGACATTTATTTAAAGAGGATATAAACTGTTGGCTCATGGGAAGATGTTTAACGTCATTAGGTAAATATAAATTAGAACTAATATTCTGATGCTGACTAAAAGAAACAATCGTGCTCCTATTTGATGAGGATGTGGCACAATTAAGACTTCCATGGGATATGGATGAGGGACATATTAGCACCATCACATTCATATCCCAGCATGCCGGTAGGATTTACAGGAGCATCCCTGCTTCTCACCAAAGCTTCCCTGAAAGAGTCTATCTCAGCCTCTCTGTTGTTACATCAAAATAATTCATCAATCTTACTGAGTTATTAAGTAAAGTAATTAAAAGTGTACACAGACATTCTGGCTCATAACAAGAATATACAATTGATTCAACTGCCTTATGTTTAGTAACCTTCTTTTTCTCAAAGTGTGAGAACTTCCTAAATTTGGAATAACCTAAAGCTGAGAGCAGAGAGATCTATGATTTTAAAGAGAGATGAGCAGGGTCACCCAATGTCACAATGGGTGTTCCTGAGATGTGTTAGCCTCCAATAAATATACAAAATCTGTTTGTGAGATATATTCTGTTCCTATAATCCAATGTAAGTACCCTCAAGAATTTTTAAGATAGATAGATATATTCTGTCTGCCTCCCCATAGTTATATATCCATCAACATTCCATGTATGTGTCTCCTCCATGAACATCATAAATAGTAAGATAGACTGTAACGGAATGGTCATCTCTAAATGTGTTTTTGGTTTTTTACCAATGTGATACATACCTGCAAGAAACCACTTAAAATAACGAAAGATGCATTTCCGTCACAGTTCCAAAGGATTTTTAGTTCAAGGTCAGTAACACCATTTCTTTGAGTTTGAGGTAAGACAGAATATCAATTATGACTATGCCTTGTGGTGGCCAGAAATCAGAGGAGGGAAACTGGATGGAGTCAAAGATAAGATGTGAAAAGCCACAAGATGAGAGCCACAACCAGGAGACCACTTCCTCCAACCGGGCCCCACTTAGTTCCATGATTCTACCTCTTCCTAATAGTCTACAAACATTTTGAATCTATCAATGTATTAAACCATCTGTTAGCTTAGAGCCTTTGTGATCTCTGGAAATGCCCTTGTAAGGGACATTCAGAGGTCCTCTTAAGTGGTCTTCTAGGTGTCTCCCAATCCAATTATATTGATAATCAAGACTGACTGTCACCATTCACTTGCCCTTTTGTCCAAATACTACTTGCCTACCAGTTGCTAGGCCTCAAATGCAATCCCAGGGATACAAACACAGATCATTCGCCATCTTGACTGTACCCTGAGAGCAGACCTATGAGCTAGAATATGCCTGTCACTCCATAGATTCCTAATACACCACATGTAAATGAAATGAAACATGAGGAAAAAAGAAGAAAACGAAGATGCTGGAAGATGACTAGAGAGAGGGTAGGTGAGAGACTGTCTTGCACCTCTTAGCCTTCGAAGAGAGGAGTCAGCACCGCTGCTGAGAGTGAAAGCGGCCAGAGTGGTGTTGCTAGTAAGGAAAGTTGAGTACCATTGGTCAGGATTGAAGAGGTGACAGAGCGGCACCAGGGATGGCCTGGGCAAGGCTGGATAAAATGCCTCAGCAGTGAATCAGAGTAGCAAGGCTTTGAGCTTTCCTTCAGGAATTCTTGGCAGTCCCAGAGAGCAAGAAATAAATCCAATGGGAGTTGCCGAGGGCTGGAGCTGGCACATATACAGCAAGACAAGGCGGTACCAAACTTTCTAAACATCTAACACTCCCATATCTGATATATGAGGTTCACAGTGCTGGATGCCTAATGCGGCCCTGGTCATTTAAAAAAGATAATCTCGAAAGTGTTGCTAAAGAGAGCCGAATGAGGCCATCAGTTTCAGTAGTACACAGCTGGCACTCTCATCTCATTTGAAGGCACTAACTACAGTGTGATGGAGGAGCTATTCTTGGAGATCAAGGTCTCAGTGTTTCCTTCAAGCTCTTTGATTTTTAGGGGGCATGTGGGAGTGAAGGGGCTGATAGGTTAATATAAGTTAGATTTAGTGAATAT
>CAJQZJ010000092.1:1160197-1180374 GCA_907164525.1 Lophiomys imhausi
GGGGGTGAAAGTGGGAGATGTGTGTTTTATCCATTCTAGAGAGCAGAGTAGATGAGTATTTCTGATGTGTTGATGTAGATGCTCTGGTGTCATCTCAGGATGTAAATTCTCTTATTCTATCCTCACTGTGTACCAGTGTACACATTTCATCATACTGGTGCAGGGCAAAGGGACTGAGTTCCTTCCTGTCTCTTCCACATAGAACTTGACATCTCACAGCCACTGCCTGGAAGGTTCCCTAGTCTCTTGCTCCAAAGTCAATTCCATTTTTCCTTCAGCCTCCCCTGACCCACTACCTAGACCAAATTCGATAAGACAGCCCCTCATAGGACTATGTATCCCTACCTTGTGATACCTAAGAGTCTGCATTTAAAACAATGTTTTCAGACCATTCAAGTAAACCCATATGGTGGGAGATCAATGTCTAACTCTTCTCAGACATTTCATACTCAGGCTTTGGTAGCATGGTATACAGTAAGTGCTCAATAAATTAGGACATGTGACATCTTGCAGCATCTTCAGAAGAAACCACAGACCCAAGGTGGGGCCCAGATGTGACTCTGGGTTAGACCTCAGGCAAGAGGAAAGTTCCACATCTCCCAGAAGCTCCAGTAGTTGCTGCCTACCCCTGGGGACAGACTAGTCCTGAGCAGCTCTCAGACCTCACAACAGAAGTGCAATGGATGGTAGTCAACATAGAAACTCATAACTGGTCAGATAATAGGTGTGCTCAGCCACAAATGGGACATCTATATCACCTTCCTCCGCAAAGTTCAAAGGCAGGAGAAGATGGAAATTTTAAGAGTCAGAGGTCAGGGAAGGGCAGAGCAAAACAGTGTTCTAGATATGATAGGACTCATGAGCTCACTGTTGTTGTGGTTGGCTGCAGAAAACCTGCACAAGATCAAGCCAGTCAACATTCTAGCATGGGGGGTGGGGCTTATGAGCCCCCATCCCCAGCTGAGGAGCTATTAATGGTTGATGCCTTGAGGGGTGGAAGAAGAGTCAGTTTTCTTTAGGGGTGTGCCCCTAGTGGTGCCTACTCACCACTGGATGGGCTCACAACCAGTGTATGGACAGCACAAATTGGAGTCAATGAGGTCACTGAATTTTTTTTTAAAAGATGTGAAGTTGGGGCTGTAGGGAGGTGGGGGTAAATCTGAAAGGAGTTAAGGGGAAGGGTTGGAGGTGAATATGGTCAAAATAGTTGTATGAAATTCTCAAAGAACTAAAAAAGGCAATAATGTGTTTTAATTGGGACTTCCACACTGGGATGTTCCTATTGATTATGAATTGATTCTCCCTGAAGGGAGACAGAAATACCTTCCCTTTCTTGTTATCTTTATTAGACTAGTGAAATCAGAACTACCTGCGTATTGGGAACCTGTACAGTTAATGAGTGTGCCCCCTGTCTCTACGAACCCAATAAATCCCTCTGGTAAAAGATCTGATACATCGAAAAAGATCTGAAAAGTCACATAGGGCTGGGGAGACAGTTTAGTGGGTAAAGTACTTGCTATGCAAGCATGAGAACCTAAGTCTGAGTCCCCATCATCCATATAAAAGCTGGGCATGGCAGCACACAACTCTAACACCAGTACTTGGGCACGGGTGAGAACACTCAGGTCCCTGGGGTTTGATGGCCAGCCAGTCTAGGGAGCTTCCAGTTCAGTGAGAGAACCTGCCTCAAATATAAGGTAGAGCTGTGATTGAGGAATATATGTAACATCAACCCCTGACTTATATACGCACAAATAGAGATGGGGGAGGGAAGGAGGGAGGAAGAGAAAGAAAGAGACAGAGACAAAGAGAGAAAGACACAGAGAGGATGGGACCCATGCCAAATTTTCTAGGAAGAGAAAAATGAAGAAAGTTACAAGCTATGGCCTTTAAACAGCTGCCCTCAGATGTCTGAGTTGAAAAATGTCGGATCGGATAGTCCCCAAGACCTTGAACAGGACAACAAGGCTGTGAACTCCACAGTTACATAACCAGTGCAAACTTTAGCTGCCTTTGTTCGGGCTCTCTCTCTTAGAGATAAGCAGGCATCAGAGCACACTCACGATATTGCTACTGGTTAAAAGCTGGAAGTGTAAGAAGTGGGCGCCTGTTTGACTTCACATAATAAAACATTAATTGAACTTCACAGTGGAGAGGAGTAAAGATACGCTTTCCTGCATAATGGGAACTGTCTCACGTCTTTGGTAAATCTTTGATATCAAGACTCAGCATAGGCTTCCATGGAGATAGTGGCTGGAACAGGGTAAAACTGCTATTTAGGGAAGCAGCGGATCAGGGTATTTTTTTTCCCTACAAAAAAAAAAAAAAAAAAAATGCTTTTCTCCTTGAAAGCATCAACTCCAGACTTAATCCTGCAAGCTGCTCTGTACTTACGGTATGTGATTTGATGGGAGGGGCACAGTGTGCCCTAGTTTTGGCTGAAGCAGAGTGTCTCAAACTCGGCCTCTACAATTTATACTCACCTACGAGGAAAATGACATACACTTATGCTTAATTGCCTCTGTGTGCTTCCCAGAACCTCTGAGTTTTTCAGGAGTGAACAACTCTGAACACATTCCACTTCAATGGATACTTTCTTAGTTGATTCCTAGTACCTCCCTACCATCTTTAACACCCTTGTGGATTGCAAGTGGCTTCCAGTCACGGAAATAGCTCCACTCTATGAAGGGTGACTGCAGTGGGAAGTTGAGGTGCTCCAAAGCTTCAAGGACCAGGCTGGGGTGTGGTGGTAAAAGCCTGTAATCATAGCACTTGGGAGGTAGAAGCAGGAAGGTCGGGGGTTCAAAACCAGTCTTAAGTACGTAAAGAGTTCCAGGCCAGCCTGGACTACCAGAGACTTTGTAGAAGACACAGAATATGGAGGAGGAGAAAGAGGAAATAGGAGGAGGAGGAGGCAGGAGAGGAAGGGGAAAGAAGGAAAACAAACAAAAAAAAATTCAAGGACTAAAGCCACCCTACCCTCGCTTGCCCTCAGCCAGGGAACAGTAAGAACCACTTCAAAAATCTGGAAATGTGCAAACCCCATAGAGTAATGAGTGGGACGTTCTAAAGGACTCTGGGAGGTGACGGCGGATGAGTACAGCTAAAGGCATATAGCTTTGTGGCACGTGTCCATAGCTAAGCTAAGACTGTGGCCATCAGGGCCACACAGTCTCAAGGACAGTTTTTCCTAAAATGTTAGATGGTGAAGAGGCCTGAACATAGAGCTCTAGGTATACAGAGAAGGTGAAGACCAAAGGAGCCAAGGGAAACTGTCACACAGGCTTAGGACATAAATTAAACTGATATGGGTTAATTGCTAAGGTATGTTCCTCAGCTGCTTTCCCTGCTTACGGAGGAAATGACTCCCTTGCAGCAGCAGCCCATGTGGTTTCAGTGGGGCAGTGGGAAACAGGGATCTCCAAGAACAGGCCAATGGGCCCTTGTCTTAGGAATTTGGAACCAGAACACAGAGATGCTGTGTGTGTGTGTGTGTGTGTGTGTGTGTGTTTGGTTGAGATTCAAGCCTGGGAGTTGCCAGCAGTAGCTGTTAACCTTCCATGGGTACCAGAGAACATAGACAACTGGGCTAAACCAAGTAGAAAAAGAGAAGCAGATGCATAGACAAAATCAGACATCTGAGACAGAAAGTGTTCTGGTCCCCACCATCTTCCACTTCTGGATTCCTGAGACTCAACAGCACCCTCGCACTTAAATTGTGTGAAATGAACTTCAGTCCTTGAGTTCATTCCCACATCTGCCCAGGCTGGCCTATGAGCCTGCTTGTAAGCTACACCTATGAGTAGTCTATTTACATGTATAGTGGCTACATACTAGAAACAGCAACCAGAAGAGTGCCCGGTGAAAATAAACCAAGACTATCCTAGTGGGGATGTGAGTCTGTGTATTCGTTTTGACATAGAGGGAGCCAGCTACCACCTCTCATGATTGACAGTCCTCAGAGGCAGGTAAGTCAGCAGGGAAGCTTTATGTCAAAACAAGACAGGATATCATACTCTGAAGACTTTCAAATGGGGATGCTAAGCATAGGCCAACCAGAAGCAGAATGGCTTGTGTGACTTATATGGATAATATATTTGGCCTTCTCTGGTTGGCCCTGAATTTGAGGATGAGAGGAAAGAGAAGCTGGTCTTGCCCATGCGAGGCTGGTTACTATGGATGGGAGTTGTATTGTCATACAAAGTCTGGCCACTCTCTGATTCTACATTCTGTCTCTCAGAACGTACAGAGACTGAGTGACTTTGAACTGATGATAGAGCCAGTCTCTTGGATAGAGGTAGGGTTTAGTTGGTAAAGTGCCTGGTATGCAAACATAAGGACCTGAGTTTATATCATGGACAGGAGGATCTCTGAGGGTTCCTGACCAGCCAGTCTAGTCAGTCAGTGAGCTCTGGGTTCAACGAGAGACCCTCACTCAAAAGACAAAGTGCAAGAGTGTTGGTGAATAAATACCATGTGTATTTTTTTGGGTCTGTGTTAACTCACTTAGGATGATCTTTTCTGGTTCCATCCATGTGGCTGCAAATTGCATGATTTCGTTGTTTCTGATAGCTGAGTAGTATTCCATTGTGTAGATGTACCACAGTTTATTCATTCCTCAGTTGAGGGACAACTGGGTTGTTTTCAGTTTCTGGCTATTACAAATAAAGCTGCTATGAACATAGTTGAGGAAATGTCCTTGTGATTTTGTGACACATATTTGGGGTATATGCCCAGGTGTGGTATAGCTGGGTCTTGAGGTAAACTTATCTCATAAATGGATATTAGCCAATTCATACAGGATAACCATGCTACAATCCACAGACCCAAAGAAACCTAAGTAACAAGGCAGGCTCAAGGGATGAGGCTTGAATTCCTCTAAGCAGGGGAGATAAAATAGACATTGAAAGTCGATGGACAAAAGAATCTGGACAGGGACCTAACATAACTGCCATCCAAGAAGCCTTACCCAGCAGATAAAGGAAACAGATGCTGAGATACACAGCCAAACATTAGGTAAAAATCAGGGAGTCTTGAGGAAAAGTTAGGGGAAGGTTGGAGGAAGCTGGAGGGATTAAAGACACCACTAGAAGACCCACATAGCCAATTAACTTGGACACAGGGGGACTCATAGAGACTGAATCACCAAAGAAAGAACTTGCACAGACTTGTCCTAGACATACTACACGTATGGAACTGACGGGCTGCTTGGTCCTCAAGTGGTTCGTCTAAAAATTGGAACAGGGTCTCTCTCAGACTTAAATGCTATTGCCTCCCTCTGGAGCTCATTTTCCTAGCAGAGCTGCCTTATCTTGTGGAAGAGGAGGCACTTAGTCCTGATGCGATTTGGATTTGATGTGCCAGAATGGGTTGGTACTGGGATAGGATGGAGGGGTTAATGGGAGGTTGGGACTGGGAGGAGAGGAGAGAGGAGGGTTACAATTGGAATGTCAAATAAATAAATAAATAAATTTTTTAAAAAGAGTGAAAGACATCCAATTTCAACCTCTGGTCTTTTCACACATATGTGTGAGCATCCCTGTGCATGTGTACACACAAATACAGACACACACTCTCTCACACAACCATCTAACAGCCTCCCAGCTGAGCTGGCTGCGTACTAGAATCACTGGGAAAACTTCAACAGCACCAATTAAGCCAGACCCTCCGAGGCCACAGCCCACACCTGTGTTTTATCAGTTTTCCAGGCAATTCCAAGTCACAGCCATGGTTAACCAGCAAACCCAGTAATGAAAACACAGCATACTCTCCAGTAAGGATGCTGGCTTCTCTATTGATCTCCTCTGAAAAGCACATGATTGGCAAGGGCTTACAAAAATGCAGCCTGCTGGTAAGACTCGGGAGCCATGAAATGAGGGAAATGGCTTCACCAGCATGAAGCATGCTCTTACTAAGCATGTGCTCCAGAGAAAGTATGTGCCCTACTAATGTTGTCCATTTATAAGCCTGTTCCCTGGGGAAAGAGGCTCCATAGGGCACTGAAAAGGAGCTACGAAGGTTTCACAGCATTTCTGTCATTGGCAAAATCACCCGTGTGTGGAAGCACTTGCCACTAAGCCTGAAAATCTGAATTCAGTCCCCATGACCCACATGATGGATAGAGAGAATCAACTCCCAAGAGTCGCTTTATGACCTTCACATGAGCTGTGGCACATGTGTGGCCTAATATATACACACACATTTATGAACACATACACACATAGACACACACCCACACATACCCCCCACACACACTGAATATACAGGTAATTAATAAATGTGAAGTTGAAGGGAAGTAGAGAAAAGCATTAGCTACTGCCTACCACCTACATCCTCTTTCCAGATAGGTAATTCTGCCTCAGCTACACGCGATCACGATAGATACTGGAACGTATAGAAAGTGGGAAGTTGGCTGAAGTGGGGTATTCACTTGTGCAGCTCTAGGGAAGGAATCTCATGCTGCGTTAGGACATTTCAGTGATAGAGCTCTTTAGGGTCACCCACGCTCTATAAGTAACCCCTCACTCATGCTCCTGGAGTGAGCCCCATGAACTCATCACTGGTTCACCACACTAGACCTAAGTATAATAGTTTGACCCGTAATTGGTCCTCTTCCTTGGGTAAATAAATATCTGTTCACATCTCCCCAGGAAAGGTTTTACCACATGGAGCTTAATCTCTAAATGTGAGAGGTTACATTAAATTTTTGAAGACATTCCTATTTGCTTGTCTGTCCGTGACACTTAAAATTCTTCTAATGACCTTCTTACCTCCAACAGCCCATCTCAGTGTCCCCTTGAAACCCACCTCTGAGACCTAATAAATTGCCAAACATTTTCCTTACTGGCTTTAAGAGTATTTGTTTATATTTATGATGTGGTAAAAGAGCTAGATTCTGCTGCTGCTATTCACTTCTGCCATTGTGTTTCAAGCACAGCCACAGGTAACATGTGAGTGAGGGTGGGCTCCAGGAAAACTTTATTTGTGAAGACAGGTAGGCTGGTTGCATTTGGCCCAAAGGAATGACTGTGACCAACTTCTGAAACAGTGGAATAGGAAAGCAGCAGCAGGACCCACACTGAGGGAAACTCTGCACTGGAATGCATCCTTTTCCACAAGAAGCCAAATCGTGACAGCAACAAGTCAGAAAGAATGGGGAAGCAGATTCTAGCTTAGTGTCCTTTAAAGAGAAGTGTACATCCAGTGGGGGGGTTCTGCGTCTCTGTGGGAGGCAATCAAGAGATGGGATTACTGGAAGTGAGAGGAATCAAAACGAATACAGAGTTAGTTTTTAATCCCATCTTGCCATTCAAGGACCAAGAGTTTCCAATGACTGGGTTTTTCTACAAAACTGACTCTGGATGTTTCAAAGAAAATGACATTATTGCCATTTGGGGGCTTTTAAAACAGCGTTTTTAAAAGATCAAAAACTATTTCACATTTAACTTTTCACTTAGTTCAGTTTTAGTCAATTTTATCTAGGACTAAATTAGCTAGTATAATATTTTATTTCTAACAATTGGATCTTCAAATAATACATAGAAAAATAATCTTTGCTTAATGACTACTCCATAGATTAATATTTTCATTTCACTTTAGTAATAGGCTTATATATGTTTGCATTTGAAGTGTATTAAATATTAAATTTCCATTTTAATCAAATGAATTATTGAAGTAGCTATAACTCATTTGATGCTTACAGCAACCCTAAGAGGTGGACACTTGTATTTTCTCTAGTTACATACACTACTGGAAACTCAGAGAGGTTAAGTAACGTGACCAAGGTCACACAGTAAAAGGCAGGAGCTGAGGCTAAAAGCTAGGCTTTTTGCCTTCTGTCCGTGCTTTTAACCACTACCTTATGCTGATGCTCTCTGAAAAATAAACAATGGTGTTAGAACTTGAAACAAATGCTGCCCCTGCTGTATCAGCATTGTTATTTCATTTGTCTGCTGTAATTGTGACATTTGAACTGTACAATGAAGTTCCCAGAAAAGAAAAAGGCCACACAAACCATGTTGAAGATTCTTTATAAGGGACTGATTAGAACTTCCTGTTTAGTGGAGAGTTGGAATGTTGAGGGTCCAGAGCCTGACTGTCTTGGGCCATCTTTAGTCCACTTGACAGCCATTTACTGTTCACCTCTGTGTCTGACCTAACATCCTTTGGACTTTCAGACCAAACCTTTGGAATGTATTCTTAGGAGAACACCAACTCCCACCTGTGGGAGTTAGATTAAAATAAATTAGAAGATTTAGAAAATATCCAGGGGTTTCTGATACAGTCTCTTAATTCGGGGCATGAAGATCAACTTGGCTGTGACCAATTAGCTTATCACCTTGTGGACTAAAAACAGGAAACAGGAAAGACTTCTTAATGGACTAAAAAACAAGGTTGAAGTCAGGAAAACAGGAAAGACTTAATAGACTAAGAAACAAAATATTTGGCCTGGCATTGTTTTCAGCTGCTAAGTGGGTGGAGCCCAAATTAAGCTGAAACAGGTGGAACATGGAGAGATCCTATTTAAGGACAAGTGGATGAAGCCAAGGAACCCCTCCCTCCCCCCTCCCCCCCGCCCACTGCTAGAGAGCTCTGATGCTAGCGAATCCTGCCAGAGAAAGTGCTGGTGGACTGATGGCCAGATCTCCCTGAGGCAGAAAGAAGCTGGTGAGCAGAGAAAGCCTCAGCAAGACAGAAAAAGGCCAAGGACTAAAAACCCTGTGGCTCAGCTTTTGCCTAGAGGGGTTTGACCTGTCCAAACAGTGGCCTGAACGAAACTGTGGCCGGCTTTAAGGACTGAGGCAGAACGGCAGAATTGCTGATACCAAGGAAATAAGTTGGCCTACAGACTGCTGGGGTCTCCCAGAGAGAAGAAAGCCTCAAGCCTTATTTAAGGTGAGACTGCGATAGCCAATTTACCCTGACGAATCTACATCTGAGATATTCCAGAAAAAAGACTGCTAGGTGCATTAAAGGGTCTACCACAGAGATTATGTTCCTGATGACTGAGGACCTGCCCCAGAGACTGTATCCTTCTAAAAGGTTATGAAAATAGTTTTAATAGTTATCAATAGGTTTAGTGGTTAGGTCGTAGGGGATGTAGGAATTTGTATGGTTAGTAGTTAAGTATTTGTATTTGTTATAAATAAATATAGTTATCAATAAATAAGTATTTAATAATTTTAAAAAGTTCGGTTATCCCACCAATCCAAAAGCTGAGACTGTATCACACAGCATCTAAATCCCAGAGTGGAGTTTCCCCTGTTCAGCTGTAACCACCTACTGATGCTCCCACCACCATATTTGAAATATGCCTTGATTTATGGCTTTTCATTGTTACTCTAACTGTAGAAAGTTCATGAAATGCTTCCATGTTAGAGCACATCATTTGAGGCACTTGAACCTGTGTTCCCAGGCCATGGTTCATAGTGACAATTTTGAAATTTTGGTTTCTTTCAAAAACACAAACGTATTATGGGAATGTGTTTTCATTTTAATTCCAGGTGTGGGATATGGGGCTGCTTCAGATTGTCCACAGCATCTGACTATGATTTGCCTCATGCTCTAGCAGGGGGCATGGCTTTTCCAGCTATAGACAGTTTTTGTGATTGTGTGATATTTGGAATTCTGGGGACTTTTCAGAGGGTATAAACATGTTAGAGCCCCATAGGGGGTGGTTGGTTGGTTGATGTTGGTTGAGATTTGTTAAGTAGTCATGTAAAAACAACCTTAACTAAGACAATTATATTTTCATGTACTGATAGATTGCAAATAGCAACTTTACCATAGTTCAATCAGACTGAATAGCAGATATCCATCAGAGGGTGTAGAATTTGCATAGTGAGGGACACTGAGCAGGAGCAAATGCTGTAGGGCTGGTAAAGGCCAAGAGAAGGGAGAAGAAGATAGAATATTGACTGTTGTGATCAGAAGACCCTAAGCTGGAGTCACTCAATGCCATATTTTTCGATATCAACTTGAATGGATTGAGAAACATCATGGAAGCACGCCTTCCCCACACTGATGGGCTGTTATCCCTTCATAAACCATGAGCCAGGATAAACTACCCCTTCCTTAAACTGTTTTGGTCAAGTATTTCGTTAAGCAATGAGAAAAGTAATCAACATACTCATCAGATTAGCAGGCTGTTGCTTTCCTAGAAACAGCTGGACATGTCCACCCTGCGATTCCCTCAGCTCCAGGCCTTTCGTCTTCTACACATCGTGCCAAGTCCCAGAGGAAGGAAGTTCTGCCCCAAGGCTTACAAACCTAATGAAGGTCTAGCGGTCTCTCTCTAGCAACACTCCACAGCCAGATGACTCCCCTGGTCCCCGGTAGGCAGTCAGGCCCTCTTCAGCTGACCTGGACAGCAGCCTGCTCCTGTTTTGGACAGCTTCCTTTCCTAGCCTGCCTGACTCCACACCCCCACCCTGTCACGGTGAAGTCAGGCCCTTCCCCGATGCGTTGACCCAGGTCCACCTTTGAAGAACTTCCATCATAACCTTGAACGTGCAACCTTAAATGATCTATTGCCGAGGTGCCTCTCGGGGAGACATGTTCTAAATGAGTGATGGCAGACTGCTACCTTCCAGTCTTCACCCAGCATGGATACCACAACCCCCAGGGATAGAAGGATTCCAATTCCTTCTTGGTTGCTATAGTGATTGCAGTTGCAAGCTGATGCCCTGAGCTCTGCCCTCTTCCCACTTACTGAGTCCTCTCAATTTTCCACAAGGCATTGGGAGCATCCCTCCATCCGTACACAGGATTAGCTCCAGACCCATGTGATATTTTCCTTTCCTCATCCCAATGCCTTATAGTGCCTCAAGGATTCTAATGTTCCAATCTGATTCTTAGTTTGGGATTAAAACTGTGGCTTTGAATGATGCATATGAAGTCATCATTCATTCATTCATTCTTGTATTCATTCATTCTTGTATCCATTCATCAAACATGCCTTTGGTGTTTACCATCCACACCCACTCTGCCAGCCAGACAAAGAAGATGTGTACTATCCCACCTAGCCACTTGGCACTGAATGGGAACAGCCTCCTAAACAGATTATTAGAACAAGTGACAATGGCAGTACTACCTCCTAGGTTTTGTTCTGATACTTAGTAACAAGCTTCTCTTGAAGTAGATTACAGAACCAATTTGATTTTCTGGCAGGCACACTATTTTGTGTAGGTGTTTGTGAAACTATTATCAGAAACTTGATTTTTTAAAAAATTGTTGAATATTTTCTGTGAAAACAAGCAAACCTTGAAACTGGTGTGGCAGCTGAAGCTAGAACAACCAGCCAATTAACACCTGGCCAATTTATCATGTCATGGAACAGGTGTGCAGAGAGACATGCTTGTCTGAAGCCATTACTGAAACAATTACCTTAAAAAAAAAAAAAAAGAAACAATAAAGAGAACCCATGAGGGGGACCAGAGTAGCAGTTTTGTTTTGGTAGTTAATAACCATAAACAAATGATCTGAAGATTGCCAAAATTAACAAAGTAATTCACCTACTAAATGGTAGGCAGCCCAGCTCAGCTCGGAAGTCAGCCAAGCCGTGACAAATGTGACTCGAGAGTCCACTGCCACAGATGCTCTTTGGAGTTTGGGGTGAGCGTCTGTGAATAGCTATAACAAATTCACCAGCTCAGAGTATTTCCAAACAGTTGGAAGTGGTCTATAATAGCCGTTATACTTGGATAAATAAGGTTACTAAGTGTATAGCAAGCCAAAGGAAAGAGTAAATCACAAGAAATAAGTGGATGTGTGGATGAATGGATAGATAGATGAAAGACAGACAGACAGCTAGATTGCATAGATAGATAGATTGATTTTGTTTCATTTTTCAAGACAGGGTTTCTCTCTGTAGCCTTGGATCTGTAGAACAACCAGACTGGCCTGGAACTGGTAGAGATTTGCTTGCCTCTGCCTCCCAAGTGCTGGGATTAAAGGTGTGCACCGAAACTCATCAAATGGACCCTCAGAAAATGACAGGGGAAGCTAAGGTAGCAAACCAGAGTTCTGACTGAGCTTTCTCTTCATGGAGGAGTTTCCCAGGGCTGACCTTCCCGCTTCTTTTCCCTTTCAGACACCTTTGTCTTGTGGGATAAACAATAGTAACCTTTATTGGAAATGGTCCATCTTCTAGTTGTTCTCAAGGACACAGAATTTATTCTCAGGCTATTTTGCTCTTCTCTTCCTTCCCTGTTAGAGAAGTTAGGAGGGCCAGCCTATCCCCCAACAAGGAGTCTTGGAGAACACTTGGCATAAATCTGCTTGGGTTTATGATGGGAGACACAGCCTGTTGAACATGACTGTTCTCCGAGCCAAGCAGCCACCATCCTGGGGAGTTCAGCTGCACCCTTTGCAGAAGGATTATCCAGATGGGGCCTGTTTACTATTTACACCCCTCATGGAAGGATAGGGAGGGTCAACAGATACTCACCTGAGTACACAGCTGCTCCTACCAAGTGTTATGCGAAACTCTACCTTAATTGCATATGGCCTCAGGGAGGGGCTGGATTATTTTGGCCTGGGGAAGACAGGCTCCATTTACGTGGCTTTATCACAGTTGGGGAAAGGCTTTACAGGAGCAGCCTGTTGGGGGGGTAGTACCCATACTTCTATAAGAAACCCCTCTATGCTTTGCAAAGAAGCCCAATAAACTCACTGGTTCCCCAGAGTGAATGCTGGATGGAATAGTGCCTTCATTTGTCCTTGGAACCTGCATACAGTACAAACCATTAGAGTTATATGCAACTTCCCAGTCAGCCCCTGACCTCAGGAATGTGCCTGACTTGCTGATACTAGTTTGATAACCAGCCATATTTCAGTCAAGACTGAGTCACTTGCGTCCTAAGCCATAGACAGGTTCCTCTTTCTCCCAAGATGGGGGGGGGGGTCCAACTGGTCTTGCAGCTGCCCAAGAGCACACTTCTGGACGTAACCCCAATAAATTGCACCCTGTGACCCTGAATCTGACTGCTTGTCTTTCTTCAGTCCTACAGTCCTGTCCTCACACACCAGGACTACATCGTTCTGGAACACACCTGACAAAAGCTGGGGCTTTCGGTAGTGGAACATCACTTTAGGATAACTGATTCTCAGAAAGTTCCAGGCAAAAGCATTTTATCATGGGAACGGGAAATCTAGTTTGCAATGCAAGGCAGTGTTAAGGTTTCTATGGGTGCGGTAAATCCTATGGCCGGAAGCAATTTAGGGATGAAAGGGTTTCTTTCAGTTTTCAACTATCAAGCTACACAACACTATCACTGAAGGAAGTCAGGGCAGGAACTTGAGGCTGGCAGGCACTGAAGTAGAGCCCATGGAAGCACATTGCTTACTGGCTGGCTCCCCATGGCTTGCTCAGCTTGCCCTCTTTATACAGTCCATGACCACCTGCCCAGGGGTGGAGCTAAGCAACAGGCCAATCTTATGGAGACATTTTCTCCATTAAAACTCCCTCTTCCCTGAAATTGACCTGTGCATCCTGTGATTTTTAAGAGCAAGTTCTGAAACTTGGGAGCTGTGATTTCCAGCTCCTGTACACTAACCCTAAACTATAGTCTGTGGAGTCATGTGCATTGCATGTTGGATAAGCCAGGGAAATGACTAACAAGTATTTGCTGTGTAGTTAGTGGATTGCTTTATACTGAGAGAAAAGCTCTGAGGTGAGATTAAATAGTAAACTCTGATTCCATTTGGGAGAAATGGAAGAAGGTACAGCTAATCTCTAGTTAAAACTGAGCATAGCTTCCCAACTTTTACCCTTAAATTATCATTTCTGGGGGTTTAGATACATTGTGTCTTATGTTTGACATGTTCTCCCCTCCCCCTAATGCTATGGTTTATTCTTTGATGCCTTTTACACTTTAGATTTGGGTTACTATTATCCAAAATAATATTACCTTTCAAAGTTGATTTTTTTTCTCCCCCTCAAATTTGGTCTTAATGAGATATTTAGGCTGGGCATGGTGGTGCACAACTTCAATCCCAGTTCTCAGGAGGCAGAGGCAGGCAGATCTCTGTGAGTTCAAGGCTAGCCTGGTCTACAAAGTGAGTCCAGGACAGCCAGGGCTTGGGACACAGAGAAACATTGTCTCCAAAAACCAAGAGAGAGAGGGACAGACAGACAAAGAGACACAGAAAGATTTAAAATCCTAATTCAGAGTCAGGTCCTGTATTTTGGTGTTAAGACCTGAGGGTTTTGTTTTGTTTTGTTTTTAACTTCTCCTTGAATATAGCTGGGGACCTGAGAGGTTGGGATGAAGCTAACTAGGACCTAACTGGCCCATTCAGACCCCTAGACTTCAGACCCACCACTAGCTGGTGTAAACACCATCTGGGCTCCTGACTATTTGGATACTTGACTTCAACATTAAAATCTTAGCACATATTCATATCTACAAATTGCATTCTGGGAGTTGAGAGCCCTTGCTGTTCATTCATTCGTGCGGCGTGCTAGCTCATGCATCATGTGTCATCGTCCAGCTCACAGGTTTAAGAATTAAACAGTGAGTGTACATAAAACATTTTCACATTGAACTTATAGAAACATTTTCTAAAACTGAAACCTCGGAAAGAGTCTGGTCAGCATGGAGCAGGAGCCACAAACGGGGAATGGTAAGGAAGAGATGCAGTATGTCATGCCGAAGAGGAAAGCTATTTTGCAAACTCATCTGTCACCCAGGTTTCTGATTCTTCGTTGAGTGGCCAGCTCATTGTCATCATTTTCTGAGACTGTCCAGTAGACAAACCCATCCAGGATCGGGCTGGAGAGATTATGTCTTGGCACTATTGTTGTCACTCAAACTGCCAGACTTCTCGACACTGAGGGGAGGCCTGGGGCTCCAACTATTTAGTCTGGTGCCAAAAGAATGGAATTCAAATTCAGAAAATATGGACTTTATTCACAGTGGGTAACCTGATAACAGTGATCTTTCAAGGCTCTACTGAATTTCTCCAAACAGCTACATTACTTGATTAAAACAATGCTTTAAAAAATTCCCCTTCCCCGATATGTCTAGGTTTGTATCAAGCTGACAAAAACCAACCAGGACAGGGGATTGGGGCGGGGAGGCATTGTGCCACTAAAAGGAAAATCCCTTTGACCAGTTAAATGGGGGTAGAGTTGGAATAAAGTGAAATAAAAACAAAAATTATGAGAATTGGCAGCTGCTAAAGGCAGGTCTGCCAGCTCCAGCTAGCAAAGGGGTCTGGCAGCATTTGTAGAAAGGCAGAGGTGAGACAAAGGAGACAACTGGCTAAGGTCCAGGTAACTAGTCAATCGGTTAACTAGTTCTCTAAGCTTAATTAGCTAGTTATACTGCCTCCTGAACACCAACAAAGTTCAGTTACGAGGACTGAACTCTGTGTTGGTTTGGTCTGTACTTGGGACCACCAGTCCAGGAGTGACACCATTGGCAGTGACCTGGGCCCTCCCACACCAATAATCAATCAATCAGGAAAATTCACCAGAGGCTTGCCCACAGGCGAGTCTGGTGGGGCATTTTCTCAACTGAACTTCTGTCTTCAAAATGACTCTAGTTTGTGTCAAGCTGACATAAAATTGGACAGCACAAGTACTTTGTGTTGATTCACTGTAGAAAGAATTATACAAACTGGGGAAAAAAAAAAAACCTGAGCAGTTATCTTCCCAAATATAAACACCCACTAGACAGAAGGGGCTTGTAATCTTGATGGTGTGAACAGCAGTTTCTTTCTGTAACCCACACACTACTGGCGATGCCTGTCACCCTCGGCCCATTCTGCTGAGGCATTGCTAAGGAAGGATGGGTCTATAGGGACCGAACTTCTCATCTTTGGTCCGCCTTGCTCCTCCAGCTCATGTGGTCGTGCTTGAGGTGAACACGTGACACAGAAACTGGGTTCTGCCTTGAAGGTTCAGCACAAACAGAAACGATAGCTCTCTGCTGAGCCAACTCGGATCTTTACTGAATTTGGAAGCAGCACCTGTAGTTGGAAGCATATGTCCCAATGCGGGCACACCAGAGAGACATGTATGCAGGAAAAGCTCATCCTCACAACTGGGGAGTCCCGAGAGGGGACTCCTCAAACTTCTTCCCTCCCATCCCTATTCCTCTCCACCTTCGGAGCCCAAGAAGCCCAGACCCTCTGGGGCGGATTTGAATGAAATTGTTTTCTTTTGCCACACCCACTGTAGAAGAGCTGTCCTTTTCTGAGGTTACCTGAGCCGCTGCTGCTGTGGACTAAAAGAGAGGCAGGAGGGGTGTTCCATGGTACTGTCTTCTCTCATATCTGTGCAGCCATCCTGTCTTGTGGCCCTTCTCTTGACTAAGGACAAGAACATGGATCTGTTGAGTTTTGAACTCAACCTGTGGTGTTGGGAACATTTGTCTTAAGTGTTGAGACTTTTTCTTCCACGTAAGACTGTGAAGAAAATAACATAGAAAATCATGACACACATTTAAAAGAACTGTAGGTCACACAAAATATACTTTTTTTTCTTTTTTTCTTTTTTTTTTTTTTTTAACTACGTAAAAATCGTAGCCTAGTGCCTGGTACACATAAGAATTTCATCAGGGCTAACCATTATGAGTTCTCAATTCCAGGAAAATATTTACACACTTTAAAAGGGTGTCTGGAGGAAAATAGATCTGCAGTTAGTGGCTGATACAATATGCCTCACAACTGGATTGTTCTTACCCACAGGGCTCTTCCCTGTTGAGTTAAAATGGCAGCCACGGCTACAGACCATCTGGAACTCCTGCATAAGCAGCAAGAAATCACAGCTGGGCCTCTGCAGGGACGGGTGAGCCCTTCATCTAGGAAGCAAGTCTGCCCCGAGGGCAATTAAAATACAGTTGTGGAGATAAGAAAAAGCTCGCTAATTAACACGTAGCATGTGTGGTCATGAGTGGCTAAGCAGCCCACTTGTGATCTTACACTTGCTTCATCCTTTCTGAGGCTTGAAGCGTTTGGTGCTGCCCCCCAGACCGGATGCAGACTCCTGGGGTTCCAGAAGGAAAAAACAAGCAAGAAGCCAGCCAGGTGTGGACACTTCATTTTAACACTGGCATCCTTCACTGAGGGATCTCACACAGTCAGAAGTGACAGTCCCTAACAGCTCGTTGTGTAGAAAGGCTGGCTGTGAAAGGAGGCGGCAAAGCTATTGGAAACAGAAAAGTAGGGCTTGCTGGGTCTCCACGTGCAGAAACTGCGATTCTAGATTCTGGTTGTTATGTGTGAAAGAGTGAGGTCAGAAACACGGGAGAAGGTAAGTGAGAGGACTTGCAGCTTAGTGTGAGATAGCCAAGCAGAGCACATAAATGGTAAGGTGGAATTCTGAGGAAAATAACTAAGTTAGTCTTAGCAGGCTCTGGCCAGCTCCTGTGAAATTCCCACCCCCTCCTCCCTGGGGCACAATCAAGGCATCATTGCCCTTTACCCAAGCAAACTTCTCAAATTTATGGAATCATGGCTTTCTACATACTCCTGAACTTGATGTATCTAATTGGAACAGACTGAATTGTGAGTAAGTTTCTAGGAAGCCTTCTGATAAACAAAGAAGGAAACCACTCATAGATGGAAAAATAGTAGCTTAAGATTTGTAAATTCAGATTACAGTGGTGGTACTGCACAGCTGAGGCTCCATTTGGTCCATCCTCCACCCAGGAAGATGCACTTGACTGTTGCTTTCTCACCTGTTAAAAATAAACTTTGACTTCAGGAGCATAAGAGCTGAGACTGTCCCCACAGTTGGGATCACATGGAAGGAAGGAGGAGGCACCTCCTCATGGGAGCACAATCATCCACATAAAAGCTCAAAATGAAATTGCAAGATGGATGGAGGGACTGGAGAGATGGCTCAGCAGTGAAAAGCACTGGCTGCTCCTCCAGGGGACCAGGGATTGGTTCCCAGCACCCACATGGTGACTCACAGCCATCTGTGAGTCCAGTCCCGATGGCTGTACGTGCAGCCACTCATACACAAAAATAATAAAAATAAGTTGTCAAATGCACACATGACTCATCACTTAAAATTTCAGACTTCCTGAAAAAGAAGGTAAAAGGCTTTTATGTCTGGGCTGCTAGGTAATTAGAATGCAGAGACATTCACTTCACGGTACTAAAAATGAGTTGAGTTTGGGTGCGTTATAAAAGACTACACTGGGTTGGTAGAGGCCTCACTGGAAGAATAATGTGTAATAAGATGTCCCATATATGCTTGGTCTAATGTGATAGCACATGTGTAGCAAAACAGGGCAAATGTGATTGAGACACTGTACATTTACATTTTACTTAATTTTAGTTAGTTTGACTTTAAATGTAAATAGACACAGATGACTTCTGGCTGCCATTTTTGGAACTTGTGGAATTATTGAAGGATGGGTAAAATCCAAGGTCACCAGGGGTTTGTGACGCTTCAGAATCAATACTAAACAAAAGGGATCTACTGATCCTTGATCTTTTCAACACACCAATAAATCTCAGCACGATATCCACACATCTGATCACAATTGGCTGCTTGAACTTTCTGATAGGCTTCAATTTCAGCTAAAAGGGAGATTTGACACACATAATTATCAAAAGAAAATTACATGTGACATAGAATTCTCAAATGAGGAGAAACTTGAGAGGTTATACAGGGTGCACAAAATTCAGATTGTTTGGGTGTGTTGGGAGCTGTTCAGGGCTATTACGAGGCCCAGGAGATGGCAATAGTGAGAGACCAGACATGCTAAATGTCCTGCATATACAGCGTAGTCTCCTACGGGTAGCATTCATTCTGCCTCACTGCCAATTATCCCTCTAATGTGGATACTTTCTGTCCAACAGTTTCTTCCAAAAACTGGAAAATTTCCCCAGAAGATTAATAGATCCAGTTGCTGGTAAAGCCCAGTTTTCTAGGTCATGTCAGGGAAAACCAGATACAGCTGGGCCACTGGATTCTATTAAGAAATTAATGATGTTTCTACACAACTCACAATATTTATACTTGGAGTAAAACTCAGACAAAGGCAACCTTCTGGAGTGTATGATGCCCTGTAGCCTGGTGCATTGGCGCCTGGGTAGAGCATTCTCCATTCTCCTTCCATAGTGACAGAGTTGAATGTTGTGACAGAGATTGATTGACTTAAAGACTCTCAAGTATTTACTACTTGTTCTTTTCAGAAAGTTTATTCTGGTAATCCTAGCACTCAGAGAGTCAAGGTAGGGGGTGGGGGAGGGGACAGATCTCAAGTTCAAGTCAAGTGAGACTGTTTCCAAAAACCAAGGGCTTGCATGTAGCTCAGTGGTAGAATCATTACCCAGCATGTGTCAGACCCAGGGTGAAATCCTTACCTACACACACACAGAGTGAGTGAGTTCACAAATTGTTGTATTAATTATCAGACTGTAAAACTTTCAAGCTACTGATATAAGAACCAAGGGCACATTACAGACCTAGTATAAGAGCTAAGGACAGAGTCTCAGGGAAGTAGATAACAGAGAATAAATAATTGGACAAAGAAAGACATCTGTAACAGATTGGATTGTGTTCCCTTGACAGATTCAAAGCCCTAGTCCCCCAGATCTCAATGAGGCCAATAAAGTGATGATTACGTTAAAATTAGGTTGCTTGGGCTGAGGATGTAGCTCGGCGGTAGAGTACTTGCCTGGCATACGGTACAGTACTTGCCTGGCATATGCAAGGCCATGGGTTTGATCCTCAAAGACAGAAAGAAAAATGAGATTGTTTACATGCACCTGAACCTCCTTAGACTGGTTTCCTCTTAAGAAGAGATGAGGGCACACCCAGGGACAGCAGAGATGCCACACACATAGAGAGAGCCATGTGGAGACCCAGCAGGAAGTCGTCATCTGATAGCCAAGGACAGACAACAGCACTGCTGATACCTTGGCTTTACACTTCCAGTGAGAAGTACATTTCTATTACTTAAGACCCACAGTCTAGAGTTTGGAGAGATGGCTCAGTGGTTAAGAGCACTTGCTGTTCTTACAGAGTGCCAGAGGTCTATTCCCAGCACCCATGTCAGGTGGCTCACAACCTCTGAAACTTCAGCTCCAGGGAATCTGACACTCTCTTTTGGTATCTCTCTCTCTCTCTCTCTCTCTCTCTCTCTCTCTCTCTCTCTCTCTCACACACACACACACACACACACACACACACACACACACACACACACACA
>CAJQZJ010000092.1:1180384-1194949 GCA_907164525.1 Lophiomys imhausi
ACACACACACACACACACACACACACACACACACACACACACACACAAAGTATTTGTTATGACAGTCCATGAAAAATAGCACGGGTTAGGATCAGAGAGATGAGCATGGCCAGAGTCTCAGGCACATGAACAGTTAAGACACTTATATCAAATGGTGAAAATGTATCATTGAAGAATTAAGAGTGCAGGAGATAGAGGGAAAAAAAATGAGAAGGAAGAAAGACCGCTAAATGTCAAAGCATTCAGTTTATTCCCTGAGAAGAGAGTGAGCTAGGGTTTGACCTCTAGACTGGTAAGTCTGGTGGTAGATGAGAAAGGAGAGATGGAAGATCAGCATGGCAGGGAAGCTTAAAATTTTTGAGCAGGAAATGGGAATATGAACCATGGCATTCCCCAAGGGAAGCACTCAGAGGAAAAAGAATGAAAGGGTTTTGTTGGCCAAGAGCATTATTTTGTTGGTGATGGAGAACGTGGCACAGCAGAGCCCATCTGCATCAGAACTCTATGGTCAGACGCTTGACTACTTACTGTCTTCAACCCATTGTACAGCCATTCCTTGCCCCCGAAATATTGAAAATGGCATAAAAGACCGAAAAATTATACTGGCATTTTAAGGTGGACTAAAATACTAAATGGCATACTTGGAAAGAATTTCTGAATCTGGTTTAAAAAAATCAGATGTTTTGCAAGTGAAAGAAAGAGATGAATGAAACAGATATTTTAAACTAGTAATAACAACCAAAGATAGTCCATCAATACAAGTATTTGGAAGTGTTGAAATGAAGGGTTAATGGGTTACCAGGAAAACAGAGATGGATGGCAGCATTAAGAATGAGCTCTGCTTTCATGAAGCTGGCTTAGGAATTTATTACTCTAATATAAACTTTCAACAGATGCCAGAGTTTTAAATAGTAACATCATTGCTGCACAAAACAGGAGTGTCATATCCCACATGACAGGTAAGGTGGATGGTCTTAGAACTGACTCCCTTCAATATGCAGATTTCATTTCTAGGTGAAATGGAACCAAAAGAAAAATCAGCCTGAGGATGCCCTCCCTTCCAGCAGCCTCATCTGAAGGGCTCCCATTACAGTCAAACAGCAGCCTTCTTTGTTGTTCATGCTGCAGATGCCTTGTAAGTTGTCACCGGGAGTGCAGGTTAGGAGAGAGGCCCTCCAGGTTCCAGCTAGCATGATGATGAGAGGAAAAGTAACACAGAGAAACACATCCGAGTCCTAAGGTTTTCACCAGGAAAAGTGGACTCATTGTCCCAAGGACTTCGGAGCCTTTATATTCGTGTGAGTGTGTGTGTGTGTGTGTGTGTGTGTGTGTGTGTGTGTGTGATGGAGCTCATGAACTCTTTGCAAGGATCCCATCTTAAGCATTCATTTCAATGAAGCAGAGAAGGCATGTGGCAATGTCTTTTTAAACTGTTCATTTATAATCTCAAAGAAAATAATAACAGCTAAAAAATAAAAATAATAATTGCTGACATTTATTGAATACCAAGTGCACACTCACTTGCCAGACACTATCCTAAGCACTTTGCTTGTCCCAGCTAATCTCATCACAACATGCTACAATATCATCACCACCTTATAGGTAAGTAATCAGAGGCATATGGAAATCAAGGATTTTATGAAGATTACATACCATGTAAGTGGCAAAGTTGAACATTCAAAACCAAGCAAAATACCTCTAGGATTCAACTGCTTAATCATTCTGCTTACACAATTAACAATAAGGAACACCACAGTCTATGATGTGGTGTCACATAGTGACTTAAAGGCATAAACTGGATCTACAAGTATTAATGTGGATTGACATCATTAATTAGTTGCTGGCATCTTCAATGGCTAATCTTGTCAACTTGATTAAACTGAGAAAGATACCTAGGCGGTTAACCATGTGCGCTGTTGGATGCATTCCTTAGAGGATAAGTAAGAGACAGCAAGGAGGAATGAAGTCCCGCCCTGAAAGTGAGAGGCACAATCAAGCAGGCTGGTGACACAAATGAAATAAAAACAAAGCAAAGGAGGAAGCCAGGCGGCATGTGCAAGCTCCTTTCTTCTTGAACAAGAACATTTGATGTTACCACTATCTATGGACGGACATCAGACTCCAGTCTCCGTAGCCCTTCAGAACAGACCCGCACCATCAGCTCTCCAGAGAGCATCCAGCCAGGCAGCCTTGGACTAAGGCTGCATCATTGGTTTCTCTTGTTTTGAGACTTCTACCTTCTTGGGCTGACCAGCTTTGTGTTCTTGGCCTCTCTAGCCTGAATACTGCTAGTTGAATACCAACTGCACACAGGTGATCTGATAACCTCTTCTCACCTCTGTGGCCCCCCAGCAAGCACATGGTGCACATACATACATAGATACAGGCAGAGCACTAACACATATAAATAAAACTAATAAATATAATTTTTGGAAAAATCATACACTTACATATGGTATAAAAATGAAGGTGAAATTTCCTAGAACAGGGGTTCTCAACCTTCCTAATGCAGTGACCCTTTATTACAGTTTCTCATGTTGTAATGACCCCACATCATAAAATTTTTTCATTGTTACTTCATAACTGTAATTTTGATAAGGTTATGAATTGTAATGTAAATATCTGATATGCAGAATATCTGATATGTGACCACTGTAAAAGGGTCATTTGACCCCCAAAGGGGTCACGGCCCACAGGTTGAGAACCACTGGCCTAGAGGAGCAACAAGAACTAATGAGAGGAGGGAAAGGTGAAAGGAGAAAGGGAATGAGGTGACAGAGGACATGACCAGAGCAAGTTATATAATCATACAAAAATGTCCTTAGGTTTTTAAAAACGACACCAACTACAATGGAAACAATGGAGCAGAGCAACAAATGCCCTTTTAGATTAATAATATACAATATGTGTTCTGTTGATTCTGTTCCTATAGAAAACCCTGACTAACTGCATGGTAAAAGAAAAAATGCTAATTTAATATAATGGTCACTTAATATAAGAGATTGAAGGATAACACAACACACAACCACCACTACAAAAGTAAGTGCTCATTTGACTGAAGTATTATTTCATTGGTAGGGCAAAAATAGGGGAAGATTATAACGATTTGATATTTCCTTTCTATTGCCAACATTTCAATATCCATATATTTTCAGAAAATGTTCAAATTTTTCCTGAACTGTTATATCATCTTCATCTGTGTAATAAACAGGGACAATTTTTTTAATATTCCATTTTCCTAAAGAACTACTTAATATTCCAAGCATCAAATGCATTAGGTAACTTATGTGTAATTTATATTATTGATTATAAGGTTCTGATTTGTCGCGTCCCCCTGACCAGCAGGAAAGACACAACCACGATTCTTCTTCAAGCAGTTTATTCAGGAACCTTGTACATCCGCTTCTCCTCAGCTTCTTTCTCCTCTCTTCCCCCAAGCCCTTATATGCCTACTCAAACCCAATCAGATCACGCCACCTAGCGATCCAAGATAGGCTCACAAAAGGAGGAAGCACACCAGGCTAGGCAGCTGCTACCAAGTAAGGCTTGTTTACAGCTAAGCTTGAGCTTTCTGGCATTAAGCCAGGTGCCATCTTAGGGGCGTGGCTCCCCACAGTTCCCCCTTTTTGTTTTAAAATGCAACAGGCAAGGGTAGAGGTCTGATCTCTGATATGCATGTAAAGGACATTGTAATGACCCCACGCCCAGTAGCCAACCAGGCTGGTGCCATACCCATCCGGTATCTTTTTCTCAGAGATGGAAAACTAGGATACCAACCCATATGAAATCAAACATGCCCTTCTTGAAGTCGCTAGAAGCTGACTCCAAGTGCAGTGCTTAGCCTCGCATCCTGAGCGTGATGATAGCTTAGTCCTTTAGGACAGTCAACCAAGCTTGCGGTGACTGTCCAGCCTCCAAGGCAGCAAAGGCTTGCACCAGCATGGCATTACTTCTCCTCTGTGAAATTCTCATCTTACAGATACACCATAGGGCAATGAAACTGACTAGGAAGAGCATGCCTCCTAGGGCACCCATTCCCGCCCATTCCTTCAGATGATTCATGGCTCGGAGGATCCATGTTGACAGTCCTTCAGCAACAGAGACATCAACCTGGGTGGAATTCACACGCACGATGGCAATTTTCAGATTCTGTATCAGCTTATCAAACTTGCCAGACCAATTTCCTGTAAGATACTGAGAGAGTTGCTTAGACAAATTTGCAGCTACAATATAATTTTGATATGGCACAGAGGTCACACACAATCCAGTCATTTTCCACTCACAGCCAATCTGGGCCACCTGCCACAATCAACCAAGGCCGTTTCTACATTGGCTGACAAATTATTCAAGGCAGCTTCAGTCTGCACCGTAAAATGCATAGCAATGGCAGCTGTGGTAGCCCCCACAGCAGCAACACTAACGGCCTTTTTCCATTCACTACCAATTCTAACAGAGGACACTTTCCCAAATCAAGGGCCACATAAGCCCTGGCAGTGGAACAGAGGTCCAATCCTGCTGAGCCCTGAGTGGCACTCCTCGTTGTGTGGGAGATCTCAGAGTTGGCCACCTCTCTTCCTGAGGGTCTTCCATTGCCCCATATATTTGAGGGCCCTGAAGGCGGAGGTCCCTCTGCCATTTTTTAGACGAGTTCCTCCATAACCTTGTGTTAAAGGCTGACCATTAATATCCTTAACAGATCTACATTCATTTGCCCAATGATTTCCCTTCTTGCACTTGGGGCAAAGACCAGGCTGCTTAGGGTGGTTCCCACTTCCTGTTTCATTCTGTCTTCCTTTCTCGGGGCATTGCCTTTTAAGGTGCCCCATCTTTCCACAACGGTAACAGGCGCCATTACTTCCTTTTCTGTTTTGTGTAATATGCACAACAGCAGCTGCAAGACCTGCATTAGTCAAAGGACCCCCCACCTCTCTACACACTTTCATCCAGGCTTCCAACCCCTTGCTCTTATAAGGGGTGATAGCTGCTTTACATTCCTTTGTCCATTGCTCATACACAAGTTGTTTAATTAAGGGCATTGACAAATCAGGGTCTCCAAATACCCTTCCAGCGGCCTCAACCATTCTAGCCATGAAGTCTGAGAAAGGCTCCAGGGGACCCTGAATAATCTTAGTCAGATAGCTATTCACTTCCCCTTTGTTAGGCAATGATTTCCAAGCTCTGGTTGCGATTAAATTGATTTGCTCAAACACCTGAGCCGGATACCCAGTTTGTTGTTGAGCAAATCGACCTTGCCCAAGAAGCATGTCCACATCCCAGGCTGGGTTTCCTGCTGCACGATTAGCAGCAGCTTGTTCATTAGCAAATTCAATCAAGAAAGCCTTCCAATCTAAATACTGCCCAGAGGACAAGCAGGCACGTGCCAGGCTCATCCAGTCACTAGAAGTCATGCAATAACAATGAAGAGCTTCCACCTGAGCTACCGTGAAAGCAGCATTAATCCCATAAGTGTGGACAGACTCAGTGAGTGCTTTAATTACCTTAAAATCAAGAGGTTCATGATAACGATTTCCCCCTCCATCCTGAAAGACAGGGTAGTACAGCTCATGTCTTACTTCCCTCCAGACATTTGGACAGAATGACTACACACTAGGACCACTCGGAGGGGAAGTCTCATTATATGAAGACGGCGCCAACACAGGCTGCCCTGGACCTGAGGGTTCTATACGGGTGGAGTCAGAACTCTTCCTCAAAGATGACTTCTCCATTTCCCTTGCTAACATTTCAAGTTCCTCTTCAGACTCTGAGCTATCCTCTTCCGAAGTATCTTTCCCAGATTTGACTGAGCGCTCCTCTTTTAACTGCTCTAATGCCTCTTGTCCCTTTTCCATGGCCTTGCAATATCTCTGATCTCCTAAACAACTACAAACAAGTCTCCAAATAGGCCGTGCTCCTCCCTGCAATATAGATTTTAATAGCTCTTTAAGAGCGGAAAAAATGGGCTGCAATGGTGAATTACCCATACTTTCGCTTTTGTTTTTCTTCTACTCGTCCAAATCACGGAACTTTATTGCTCCCTCTGGAGACCTTATTGCCTCTTTTCCGAGGTCCTTATTGCTCCCTCCAGAGACCTTATTGCCTCTTTACCGAGGTCCTAACCTTGGTCCCACCTTACCTGGGACTTATCAGTTGACTGCCCTGACTGCAAGAAGTTCTGAATCGTTCACCCGTGGAGAGGTTCCCCGTACGGGCCACCACTTGTCGCGTCCCCCTGACCAGCAGGAAAGACACAACCATGATTCTTCTTCAAGCAGTTTATTCAGGAACCTTGTACATCCGCTTCTCCTCAGCTTTTCTCCTCTCTTCCCCCAAGCCCTTATATGCCTACTCAAACCCAATCAGATCACACCACCTAGTGATCCAAGATAGGCTCACAAAAGGAGGAAGCACACCAGGCTAGGCAGCCGCTACCAAGTAAGGCTAGTTTACAGCTAAGCTTGAGCTTTCTGGCATTAAGCCAGGCACCATCTTAGGGGTGTGGCTCCCCACACTGATTCTCTTAGATCAAAGTGAAGACCAGTTACTGCTGTAACCACACTGTAATGTCTCCACTTTCTTCTCAAAGCCACCCTTTCTGTCCTCTGTTCCACTCCCAACATGGTGACCCCTAGACTATCTTGCAAAAAATCTGGCTTCAGTTAAGAGGGCCAATGACGTTTACAAACTATTTGGGCTGTTGGGTTAGTTCCAGTGTGAGTGTCTGGTCCATGCTGCCCAGTTAGGATCCCTCATCAGGAATTGGGTATCTGGAAACAGAGTCCATTTCTCTCCATGCGAGTAAAATTATAAATAAAATATCCAGGTAGATCCTATTAACAGCCATGTTTTCTTCCCATGAGAGAAATGCAATGCAGGTGAAATAATGAGCTAGAATGAGGCAGAAAAATAAAAGTTGTCTCAGTTGGATTTCTATTACAGTGATAAAACACTATGACCAGAAGCAATTTGGGGAGAAAGGGTTGTATTTCATCTTACAGTTCCAGGCAACAGTCTATTGCTGAGGGAGGACAGGTCAGGAACCTGGAGGCAGGAACTGCAGCAGAAGCTATGGAGGAACTCTGCTTTGAGAACCTTACTAGCTTGCTCAGTTCTTTTCTTATACAACTTAAGCCAACCTGCCCGAGGGTGGCGCTGCCCGTGACAAGGTTGGCCCTCACACACCTGTTGTTAATCATTGAAATGTCCCCAGCAGGCTTGCCCACTGACCCATCTGGTGAGGACAATTTCACAATTGAGGTTTGGTTTCCCCAAATGACTCTGGCTTAAGTCAAGTTAACCAAACAAACTAACCAGGACAGAGCCAAAGGTCAAAAAAAAAAAAAAACCCTACAGGACTTTGGTAAAACATCCCCACCTCTGCCCTTGAATCTGTGGGAGGGCATAGCACCCCTGCTTCATCCACTCTACATAGCTTCCTGTCGCTGTAACCAAAGTCATTGTAATTACTACCACCAACGTCTAAGATTCCCTACGCACTGCTCTACTATTGAAAGATTTCAAAGAGGAACATATGTGCAGTTGTGATTCTTGTGACTCATCAAGGAAAGTGAAGTGTTCTAAGTTGAACAGAAGGCAAAAGGGATTCCATAATGGATAACCACCCACACAGTGCAACCTCAAGGAAAAGGGTGATTCCAGGTTTTCTCTAGTTTTTCTCTTGGGCCAGAAAGGAAGGAAGGAAGGAAGGAAGGAAGGAAGGAAGGAAGGAGTAGGCTGAAGAGAGAGATTCTTACACCAAGTGTGTAAGGGCACTAGCTCTGCAAACATGAGGATCCCACAGCTAAGTAAGAAGCCATGTATGGCTACATGCAAGCCTATCATCCCTGTGCCGTGACAGGTAGAGACAGAAGGATCAGTGAGAGACTCTATGCCAAAGACATAAGCTGGAAGTGATAGAGCAAGGCACCTGATTGCTTTCTCAGCCTCCCTGTACACACATAGGTATGCATGCCTGCATACTCATGAATACACACCATATATACAGGACAGATAATCTAAGAGAGAGGAAGGAGAGAGAAGAAAAGAGGGAGTAACCCATGTGTTAATAACCGAGTTGTTACTCAAGTTATAGCATTAGTAGGCTAGCAAGCATTTGGAGCAACCTTTCAAGTGAGTGAAGGCACACTTTGAACATCTCCAGTGAATGAAGCATTTGTAAGGAACCCTCTCCTGTGATGCTTTTTGTAGCCTGTCCATACCACTGAAATTGTAATGAAATTTCATCTTTTGAGGCTGGTAAACTCCTTCTCAAGGACTGATCATGAAAATGGTTACCAGGGTTCCTCCTCCACAATTGTGAATCTCCAGAGTTTGGTAACAGCCAAGCTTTACCAATGAAGATCTTCTAGCCCTCTTCCCTCTTCCCTCTTTTCATGAGTGCGTGGGTGTACACATGAGCACGTGCAGAGGCCAGAGGTTGATGTTGGGTGTTTTTCTTGATCGCTCTCCACTGTATATTTTGGAACAGGGTCTGTCATTTGAACCAGGAGCTCATTGAATCAGCTAGTCTAGTGCTCCAGAATGTCGTGGGATCTCCTATCTCTACCTCTCTCAAAGTGGCTGGGCCACCACACTACACGGCATCTTCTTAGGTTCTGGGGATCCAACCTCTGGTCCTTATACTGGCCTGCACACACTTAACCAGTGAGCCATCTCCCTGCCCCATCTGCACCCTTCAAGTCCCTTAAATTATACACTCTCAGTAGCCATGCTAGCAGTGTATGGAAGTGTAGTGTAAACAAGTTTCTAGTCTCAGACAAAGTTGAAGTCATATTACATCATTATCAATTCAACTGATCCTTAACTCTCTGTATTGAGGGGAATAAAATGCAAATTATCCCAACCGGCAGCAATTTCAACTTTTCCATTTAAACCAGCTTTATCTGCTCTATAAGTGTTCCAACATCCTTTCCCAAATGTTCTACCACTGATATCAAGTTGGAAATAACTTGAACTAATAATAGAAAGGGAAGGTTGGGTTTAAGCCTCCAGCAACTGTTAGACGACGCACGTTAACATCAACTATAAATGATGATTGGGCCGTCCACTTTACTCTTTCTATGGGCAACTAAATAATGACTGCAGCCATTTTTCTCACATGGTTAAATGTTCAGGCATGGCCACTCACACACCTATAACTAACCCATGAATGCTTGCTTGTCTCTTTCTTCGACTCTGTTGCTACAATTTAACCAGAAAGTCAAGATTCAAGAGAAAATGCTAGTCCCTATTTTTTGAAGAAGAGTTCTATATCAGCCTTGGTTCCCCCACCAAAGAAGAATGAGAAGCCAAAACTTTTCTACTTTTGGAGACTATGATTCCCAGGCACTAAGGGCACTGGACAGGTAGGAGACACAGCCAGCACAGAAGTGTGCTACTGAGTTGTTCAATTCTGCCAACATCCTCTGCCCATAGCCCATAACAAGGCTCACTCTGACTCAACCTGCTTAAGGCAGATTCAAGTCTATGGGAACTAATAATCACAAAGGAGGCTTGAGTAACACAATAGCAGCCCTGAATAACCTTTGCCAGAATGTACAAAAGCTAGTCAATATGAATAAGGGGATTTCTTTCAATGTAGTTTCTGGGAATGTGGCTTTTGTTAAAAGCCATAGTTTGCTCACACGCACATTCTCTCCCAAAGTCTGTGTGTTAGCTGAAGAGGGGCACAGTGTTTCTAGGGGCTGAACCTGCAGTGGCTCTCATCTGACAGTAAGGGAGGCAGATAGCATTTCCCTAAACTATACTTGATTGTTTGGTGGGAAGTTCAAAGACAGAATACCGCAGGTTCAACAAATACAAGATCACAAATGGCTAAAAATACTATCAAACCAAAAAAAAAAAAAAAGAATTAAGAGGCTCTTGAATAATAATTAGTTTTATAAAGGGCAACTAAGAGCCTCCAGGCTAGACTGTCTTCAAGACTTAAAAGCAACAAAACTCCCTGAGGATTGGCTTTAAATGATCCGTGGATATAATATGGCCTGGAGAGATGGTTCAGCCATTAAGAGCACAGACTGCTCCTCCAGAAGACCCACTCTTGGTTCCCAGAACCCAGCAGGCTCTCATAGGAATATGTGACTTGAGTTCCAGGGGATCCTACACCCTCTTCCGGCCTCTGTGGATACTGCATGCAACGTGGCACACAGATGTACATGCAGGCAAAACACTCGTACACATTAAAAATAAATAAATAAAAAGAATAAATACATCTTTTCATTGTTGTTAAAGCGAATATTTAGCATTTGTTCATTTGAAAGGAAGTTCCACAACAATGTTGGAAAAATCATGACAAATCTTGGTAAGAATATAGGGAAAAGAAAACCCTTCTATATTATTGTTGGTGGTAATATAGATTTGTACAGACACTATGGAAATGTGTGTGTGTGTATGTATGTATGTTTTTTCATCTTATCATCTCTGTTCCTCTAGAGAATTCTGACTAAAGCGCTCACTTTCCCTTGATCACACACTACTCCCCACTCTTTACCAAGTCAGCCTGGATCCTGGAATCTTCTCAAAGTGCCCTGCATTCCCTTGGATGCCTGCATTACTACAGCCAAGTCTCAATATTTGCAGAACTTGAAGCTCCAATGTTCTGTGGTCTTAATATTTCAAGACATCAAAATAAAGCCAGTTGATGAAATTCAACATCAATTGTATAATTCTTTGAAAACTAAAGACATCTGGCTCATGCAAACTCCATGAGAAGTTGTTATCAAAGGAAATCTTTAAGTTACATGTTTGATAGAGGATTAATAACTAGAATAAACAAAGAACTCAAAAAACTAAACATCCAGAAAATAAATATTCAAATAAAAAAGGGCCACAAAATTAAACATGCTTAATGAGTTCTTACAAGAAGAAATGCCAACAATGACAAATAAGTATTTGAAAGTATTCAACATCATCCCAAGTATGATGTCACACACCTTTAATCACAACATATGGGGAGCAGGGACAGATAGATATCTGTGAGTCCAATGTCAGCCTGGTCTACATACCTTTCTCCAGGTCAGGCAGGGCTACACAGTTACACAGTGAGATCCTGTCCCCAAAAAATAAAATAAAAGTGCTTAAGACCTTTAGCTATCAGTAATATGCAAAATAAAATGACTTTGATATCCTGTTTCATGCCAAAAAGTCATGAAAAATGCTGGTAAGTATGTGAGGAAAGGAAAACCATTCTACTTTGTTGCTGGGAGTATAAACTAATACAGTGTGGTTTCTCAAAAGTTTTAAAGTTGATCTGCCCTATGATGCAACCACTCCTTGGAAAGGGCTGTAATAGAGATACCTACCCATCTGTATTTATTGCTGCTCTAGTCACAAGAGTTGGAAGTGGAACCAACTTAGATGTCCCAGATGAGTGGATAATAAAAATGAGGTACACTTACACAATGGCATCCTATTCAGCACTTAAAAATGAAATTTGCAAAAAAGAAGATTGATGCAACTAGAAAATATACTGAGTAAGTCAGCCTAGGATCAGAAAGAAAAGTGTCTTATATCCACACTCATATGCAAATCCTAGACTCACATCTTCAGATAGCTGTGTTTAAGTTGAGGTGAGCATCAGAAGAGCCCACATGCTGAGAAAGGCACTGTGAGAGTTGGGAGGCAGGGAAGAGGTCTGAAGAGGGGTGGGCATAGTAAAGTACATTCATGGAAAAGTAGGGAGGAATGCTGTGGGAATAAAGGGTTAAAGAGATCTGAGGTAGGGGAATACGGGAAATGTAGTATTGAGGGGAGAGTTAACCAAAACTAAGGATATCTGAAAAGGGCATATAGAGCCCTACTGCCTCCACCCATGTTCCCCTTATAATGTGGTTGGTACTCCTACCCCTGAAATGTGGCACCAATATCCTTATTGCTGAACCTGGATAAGCTTAAAACTGCCCCTACCATTATAGTATGTCAGAAGTGATAGTGTGTGGCTTCTGATATCAGGTCACAACATCTACCTGGCTCTCTTTTTAAGTACAGTCACTCTTGAACACCAACTACTCTAGTGTAGTCAGACCCCACTCCTGGTACAAATTTTTGGTATTAGTGTTTCTGTAGCTGTGCTAAAACACCAATGACCAAAAGCAACTTGGGGAAGAAAGGGGTTATTTTACCTTACAACTATCAAGTCACACTCCATCACTGAGTGAAATCAGGACAGGAAACTAGAGGTAGAAACTGAAGGAGAAGCCATAGGGGAGTGCTGCTTACTGGCTTACTGCCCATGACTTGCTCAGCCTGCTTTCTTATACAACCCAGGACCACCTGCCCAGGAATAGCACCTTCCATAGTGGGCTAAGCCCTCCCACACCAATCATTAATCAAGAAAACATACCTAAAGACTCGCCTATAGACAATCTGATGTAGGCATTTTCTCAAATGAAGTTTCCTCTTTCCAGATGGCCCTAGCCTGGGCCAAGTTGTCATAATACCTAGCACAGGAGGTCAATGGCATGTAGAAATGCAATTGTCTAATAGTCTAAGGCTCCAATATTCCAAGGCTGATTAAAATAAAGCCAATCAATTAAATTCAACCTCACCATGATACTTTTAGAACTGCAAAACTCTGATTTGTGAAAATTCCATGAAATTTTGGGATCAATACTAATAGTTTATGAGCTAGGAACTTTTTGGAGAAAAAAATAATAATTCTTCCTATTTTGTATCAACTTTCTTTGGAGGGCTCATATGGAGCCCAGTGCTTTTTCTGATGGGAGAGTACATAGGCAAAGCCAACAATACAGATGCATGGAAAAACACTATGGAGAGAAACTGTACTAATGCCTGCTGGTTGAAGTAGGTGAGTGAGGACTGACTGACTGAGCTAGCCAGCATGTGAGCTTCCAGAAGATCCCAGCTCTCAAACTTCCTGTCTCCTATCCTAATGTTGGTGATATTATGGAGTGAGATAAGTAACACCTGCTGTGTCTAATTCAAATTCATTATCAACAGGATTTGTCTGCTTTATTTCACTGAAGTTTAGAGTTGTACCCCCATAATGACTAGGGGAAAAAAATAAACATTTGAGGTACATTATCTTTGGTTTCATCTGTCTGTTATTCACAGAGTGACTTTTGTGAACAACCTGAAAATCATATGATTGGATCTAGGACCGTGGGGGGATTATTTCTGCCTACCCATAACTCAACAACGTCAAGTTTTATTTCTCTGGGTAGAAGATGAAGGAGGTTCCCAAGGCCATGGATTAAAGCAAAGCAGTTGGCATGCTTCTTATTTTTTCTTCTCATGGGCAGATAAAACATTTTTGAACCGTTCCTCACACTGATAAGATCCAAGAGCCCATGAACGGTGTCTTTGTTTTTATACTACCCTGCATGCCTTCCCCTTCACTTGTAAAGAGTTAAGAGGAATAGGAGACCAGTTGTAACTTTGGTGCCTGTTAATCTATGAGGCCTCAAGAGCAAGTGGTGTGCAGGACTATTTTTCACCCTAGAGATAAAATGAAGAAACTCCATACAAGGCATGGGTAGGTGAAGAACAGACTAGAAAGGGCATGAACTATTCAAGAGCAACAACAGAATAAAAGCTTTACACAGCCTTGTAATAATCAACAGCAATGTGCCTTTAAAGCACTTTCATTAGCTGTGCAGGTCTCTCTGGTCTTCCTTCTCTGCCTACAGGTCCACTCCTTGAGGCAAGCTCCTTTAGGCTGTTTTTAACCTTCCCTCATCTCTGAAAACTCTTGTCCCTAAATCCAGCTCACATATCCATCTACCCATCCAGCATCTCTGCCCATCTTAACTCACTTCATCTGAAACATGGACTCCTAGTGTTGTTTCCCAAGCCTGCTCCTCTCTCTTCCATATTCATCTTAGTCAATGGCGATTCTGTCCTACCGGCTCAAGAGAAAGCTACTGACAGATGCTAGTCCTCTTCCACAGATGATAGCCCATCCTGCGGGTCACATGCAAAACCCGACCACTTCTTACAGCCACGGCCAGCCATGAACCCTTTTCAGAAGCCAGAATAAGCTCATAGGATAACAAATCCAATCATGTACTTTCTCCACCCAGAATCCTCCAGTGGCTCTGAATGTCACTCACAATAAAATCCAAACTACTTAGGTTGGTGTGCAATCCACGGATGGTTTGCTATGGCTGTTATTTATCCCTCTCCTCTGGCTCAGACTACTCCAAGCTCACCAGCTTCCCAACTGTTCCTGGAAAATGCTCAGGTGCCCTACTGCCCCACTGTTTCTGAATTCCTGCTCTATCCGGCAAGAGCCCCACTCTCTTAACTAGTCCCACCTCTGTGTGGCTCATTCCTGTCCTCCTTCATGTGTGAGTTCTACAGATTGAGAGGGTAGCAAGGTCTTCCTTCAGTGGCTATAGAAAGGCAAACCATGTTCTAGAAAGCTATGTTTCTCTTCTCTGTTCCATTTTTTCTACAAAGTACTTACTGGCCAGAACATTAAATAAATAAATAAACTTTCTATCCTCCTGAGTCAAAATGTTAGTTCCATTGGGGCTGAGGTTCTCTCTCTCTCTCTCTCTCTCTCTCTCTCTCTCTCTCTCTCTCTCT
>CAJQZJ010000092.1:1194959-1227942 GCA_907164525.1 Lophiomys imhausi
CTCTCTCTCTCTCTCTCTCTCTCTCTCTCTCTCTCTCTCTCTCTCTCATTTTACAAACTGCTGACTTCCCAGTGCCCAGAATACTTTTTGCCTTATAGGAGTCATGTAAGTGGCTAGAACAGCATGATCCATTCATGAATGAATCAATAAAGGAATGAGTCAGTCAACAGCCAAGCACCTCCTGGATAGGATGCAGAACACACACATATGGACTGCCTCAATGAAACACTCATCTGTTCAGTATGGGTCCCAAGTTGCACTGGAAAGCCTCCTGGGTACAGAGAAGTCACAAGACTAGAAGTTCCTAGATTCCCTCTTGTGTGGGGACATAGCATTACCCAAATAGAAGTGAACTATTTAATGCTAAGATCTGATTTTTAAAAGTCCACATTGTACTTCTGTTTCCTGATCTATAAAGATAATGGAAGCTATTTTAATAGAAAATACAGTAAAGATTAAATGAATGTTCTCTCTCTCACACACACACACATGATTGTATAAGAGAATAATTTGGACTCAGTCTACTTAGCAACTGACATTCATATATGCTGATTGTAATGGATAGATATGCTAACATATGGTCACACAATTTGCCAAAATGACTTGTTAGGGTTTTTTTTTGTTGTTGTTGTTTTTTGCTGTAAAACATACTCATCTAAAAGAAGGAAGAATGGAGAATATTTTAGTACTCCACAAAAGATGGCTATTTTACTTTATTATAGTAAAAATGTTGAAAGGTTATATTTCAGCAGTCCTTTTAAAGTGGTAATTGTGGCTCAGCAAGTTAACTAACCCTGTCAAAACCCACATTGCCACGCAATCAGAAGGTAGAAAGATATTTCTAAAAGACCAAGTCATTCTCTTTACATTTTTAAAATTGGCCTTTCTACTACTGGTTTTTCCCAATGTTTTAATGTTTAATTAAAATTCATAGAAAATGAAGAATGCGTGATACAAAAGGATATATGCTGTATAATTGCCTTTATATGAAATCCTAGATGAGCCATAGTGATCAGTCAGGTGTGGAGGACCAAGGGTGGATTGGGAAAAGGTGAAGTGAACTTACTAAGGAGATACAAATCTCCTACTGCTTGCTAGTGGGTTATATGATGTATGTGTTTGTCAAAACTCATCAAAGCATATACTAAAAATATGTGCATTTCACTGTACATAAATTACATTTCCATTTTAAAATTTTAAGCCATGGAGGAGAAAAATGAATTAGTCTGAATCTCAAGTGAAAAATAATAGCACTGTTTTGGGGAGTTTTTATTAAACCTTAGAAAAAGCCCAAAGCCAAATTCTTCTTTGCTGGAAAGAAGCTGAAGAATGATGTTTTGGTCAACACAGTCATGTGATGAGTCAGTCATGTGATGAGCCGTCCCACCTCCACCATCACTGAAGAGGACTGTCCTGACAAGGTGAAGCTGGAGACAACATTTGGATTCATTATTCCTAATAGCTCCCAGGATTTTAACCTCTGGATAGTGTGGGTAGGGAGATGGCACAAATACTAGTCAGTCAGGGCAGACTGTATTTCAAGAGGTAATTTAGTCAAAAATCACAAGGACTGATACTAATCTGTGAAGCTTAGTGATAAAAAAAAAGATGAGATATTTTTTCACGTGCCACAGTATATTTCATTTTTGTTCATTCCTATTTCATGCTACTTAGTGCTTTTTAAAATTAATCTCATCTTCAAAGTATTCCTATGAGGCAAACACACATAGCTTCCAGTTGAAATGAAGAACACACTTAAGATTGGCTACCCACCACAATCTAAAGTAAGTAATTTCAAATGAACCTCATTCAAAATCTTGTGCAAGCTTTAGCCTTACTGAAATGCATTGCCTATTTTTGGTGCACACCAGCTCTTATTTAAGGTAGGAGAAGAGGTAGGAATAAAAATGTCACAGAACAGTTAGGAGCCTTATGGTGTATCATTCCCCAATTGTACCTTTCTTAAATGATTGAATTCTCTACTTCTTCCATATTGAGGCAATTTAAATTCACACAGCCTCACAAAGGCACAAAAAATTACTCCTATACATCAGGAAGATACTAGTCACAGTAAAGAAACAACAGAAAATAAATAACAGACTCTTGCTTACCACACCAGCCTCTGAACATAAAAGATAAATACTCCATTGATATTCTCCTCAGATGCACATTAAACAAAGGCCTTAGGAGAAAAGCATTTATTTGGTTGAGAGAAACATAAAAGTTGTATGATATAAATCATAGCCTCTAAGCTTGTGGGCTGCAATGACCAGCTGAGGGTCATAGAACTGAATGTGGGAGTTACCAAATGGTTGGCACAGAATGACCAAAAATTCATTCAAACTCAAACAGGCAACCAATCCAAGGTACTTCTGTACCACTCAACCACATTGCACCTGGATATCTCTGCAGCCTTGGTTCTGAACAAACAACACACATGCAATGCCCACAGCGCTTCCTGGAACAGCTTGGTTCACACACACGTCTACGGCAGTGTTTCACTGCACATCCAATATGGCAGCCACTCAGCTGTACGCGTAGCTAGCTAGCAGAGCCCTTGAAATGTGGTGACTACAAGTTCTTCACTTGAAATGTGGAGAATTAATTTTGAATTTCATTTTAATTCATTTTCATTTAATTTAGCTTCATGTTGACTAGTTTCATGGGACTTATAGCTACTTAGCTGAAGAGTACAGCCCCGGAGCATTTAGCAGAGAAATTAACAGCTGACACCCAACTTATGTTCAGAGGAGTCTTGGTGTCTCTGTTGTTTCCCAAATGGACTTTGGAGCATTAGATTTACATCTGTACGATTCTGATGTGGCTATTTCTTGGAGACCCCTGCTATTCCCAGAGGAGAGATTTCAGCCATGCCTGATGAGACTATTCCCCACAGTAATGAAATGGGTTGGGACACACCCAAGAGACTCCAGAGCAAGCATGGCCTTACACACAGATGATACAGCCTTTTCCCATCTTCAGTTCTAAACCACAGAAATAACAAGGTCTCCCAGTGGGATTCTTTTTTTAAAAAAAAACATTTATTTATTAATTCAAGTTGTGTCTCTATTACAGCCCCCTTCCTCCACCCCCTTCCAGTTCCACTGTCTCACCCTCTACCACAGTGGGATTTTTTTTTTTTTTTTTGGTTTTTTGAGACAGGGTTTCTCTGTGTAACAGCTCTGGCTGACCTAGACTCGCTTTGTAGACCAGGCTGGCCTCGAACTCACAGTAATCCGCCTGCCTCTGCCTCCCGAGTGCTGGGATTAAAGGCGTGAGCCACCATGCCCAGCTGTCACAGTGGGATTCTTGAGACGACAATAAAATAGGCATGGCAGCCTGGCCTCACTTTGGCAAGAGTGCATTGATCTCTCTAGCAGCTTCATCCCATATGGTCAGTCTCTCCACGTTGTCACTGCAGAGCTCCACAGTCTCCCTAGTCTCTTCGCAGCTTCTCCTGAATGAGAGTAGTCCTTATTAGAAAACATCTCTGCAATCTATGCGTGAAATTCCCTGCAAGTGAGTGAAGCTTTAAGCCTTAATTATGAGCGAGGTGCAGAATTAGCTAGAGAAGGAATCCACTCAGCGAATTGATCCTGCCTGGAGCAGTTAGTTACTCATAAAACATGAGTAATATCCTGAGGCGCCTTGGTGGAAAACCATGCTCATTTAGCAATGTCTTCACAAGATCACAGATAAGGATTTGTGTTTGCAGCTGGTGTGCCTTCCTTATAGGCTGTGATGCAGGAAGGGCACACAAGGGAGTGAACAAGCAAACACACTGGCTACTGAACAGCCTAAGGAAGCGCCATAGGTGTAGTAGGAATGGCTGGATGATAGAGATCAATTGCAACAGGCAATATTGCAGATGGCACCATGGAAAGCAGGAGCGAAAAGTAAGTAAGGAGGGCAAAGGCATGACCCAGGGTAAATGACACAGCAATGGGGCCCATGAGATGGCTCAGCGGGTAAAGGCATTGGCTGACAAGTCTGATGACCCAAGTTCTATCCCTAAGACCCACAAGATGGAAAGAGAGAACCAACTCCTGCAAGTTGTACACACACACACACACACACACACACACACACACACACACACGTGTAATTTACGCGTGTAAATAAATAAATAAATGTAGTCTTTAGAATTAAAATAAAAAGACAGTGAGGAACTGCATCACCAAGAGGATCTAATCGCTACTTTTCTCTCTGCTGTGACAAAATACTCGACAAGAAGCAACATGAGAGAAGAAAAGTTTGTTTGGCTCACAGTGCAAGGGTGTGCTTCGTCATAGTGGGGAGGGCATGGTGTCAAGAACAGAAAGCAGCTGATGACATCATCTTCTCATCACAATTAACCTAACCTAGAAAAAGTCTCTACTGGTGTCCCCAGAGCTTTGTCTCTAAAGTGAGCTCTGGAATTTTTTTTTTTTTTTAATGGTGAAGCAAATGTTTTTCAGCAAAATTAGAGTTAATCTTCACTGGAACTTGTCTGAGTTTAGAATCCCCTCAGAGACATACCTTTGGGCATGTCTGAAAGGGTGTTTCCCTAATGATTTACCTAAGGTGGGAAAACATTCTGAATGTAGAAAATATAAATATACCCTACATTATATTTATATATGAGAGAGAGAGAGAGATATGTATTTACTCTAGTTGCCTGAAAAATAGCTATGTGTATTAGAATGGGATGCCTGGAACTGTTGCAGTCACCTTATAAAAATAGATAACAAATAGGGTTTAAATACACACACACACATACACACAAATACATGTGCACACACATACACACACATGCACACACACATACATACACACACACAAATAGTAGAGAAGAAAGACAGAAAAAAAAGTGTCCTTGATCCTTGGGAACTTCTATTACATGAAATAACTGTGTTGATTAGGCTAATGTCAGTTACAAAACTGTGTTTGCTTCCTACACACATACATATTCCCTGAAATATGTGTATGTGTGTGCATATATTCTATATATGTATTTGTATGTGAGAGAAAGACCCAAACTGTTCCATAAAAACTGTTGCTGAGTTTATTACCCTACAATAAACATGTCCTAAACTGAGCTAAGCATGACACCACTGTTTTGAGACATTGGACAGGCAGTACAGGGTCTAATCAATCCTCAAGAGGAAAGAAACCCATGGACTTTGACTCATTCTCACCTCACTCTTTGTTTGGTAGTGCTGTCTTGATCTCAGGGCCAAAAGATGAAGGGTGAGATGACAGTAGTATAAGGCTATGCTAGGGACGCACGGGCCAGATGTTAGTGTGGCTTTGCTAGCTAGTATTTTATGTTAATTTGACACAGGGTAGGGCCTCCTGGGAGGAGGGAACCTCAATTGAAAAAATGCCTATGTCAGATTGCCTGTAGGCAAGTCTGTAGGACACTTCCTTGATTAGTGATCAATATGGGAGGGCCCAGCCCACTGTGGGTGGTATATTCCCTGGGCAGGTGGTCCTGGGTTGATTAAGAAAGTAGGTCGGGCAAGCCATGGGGAGCAAGCCAGCAAATGACATTCCTCCATGGCTTCTGTTCCTGTTCCTGCTTCCAGGTTCCTGCCTTGAACTCCTACCCTGATCCTCCTTCCTAACAGATAATACAGTGTAAACAAAATTAAACCCTTTAATCTCCAAGTTGGTTTTGGCTGTGGTGTTTCATCACAGCAATAGAAAGTCTGAGATGGTGACTGAGGGCATTGGAATGGGTATCAGAGAGGATAAGATTGCTTTGTTGTAGAAAAGACTAGTTTTTCCACGGTTGTTGTCTAGAAAACTAGACTGGGTGTTTAGAGTAACAGCCCAGGAGACCTAAGAAGCTGAGGAAGGGCTGTGATTTAATGTTTGCGGTACAGATTTTTCAATGTTGGCAGGAGGAGTCACAGCTCTGCCGGAATGCAGAGACTTTAGGGCTGCCTGGGTACACAGACCAAGGCACTAGACCACATACCTGACATGTGCAAGACCCAGGTTCAACTACAAGTAAAGACATGAATGCAGGCAAGACTTCACTGATCAATGGACCAGGTCAGAGAGTCCAGAAACAGACTACATATTCACATTCAAATTGATTTTGGACAAAGGAACTAAGGCAATTCAATGTAGCTCAACTAAAAACATGGGGAAATATGAGCAAGAGATGAATCATAAGCCCAAATGTAAAGCTTCTGGGAGACCACAGATGGGCTGGGCCTTATTTGCACTTTTGAACCAGCTCCCCAGCTGCTGGTCATGCTACTGGTCCAGAGACCAGATTTACCCTTTCTTTTAGACAATATCTTACTAGTCTCAAACTCTTGATCCTCCTGGCTTAGCCTCAATTCAAGGACTGTAGGCATTTGCCACTATTTCTGGTAAGAAGCCATATTTGTTTCATTTTGTCATTACCTTTTTAAAAAAGTTATTTATTTCATTTATCTGAATGCCTTGCCTGTGTGTACGTGGGTGCCCCATGCGCACCCTTCAGATCCTCTGGAACTGGAGCTATGGACAGCTGTGACTAGAACCTAGGTCCTCTGGAAGGGTAGCCAGTGCTCTTAATATCTGGGCTATTCTCCATCCTAGGAAACAGATTTTAGAGATGACTGATGGCTGGGATAATTGTGTCCAGGGAAAATTTATTGCATCTTTACTGCAACAGTGGTATGCCCCAACTCAAAAACAAAACAAAACAAAACAAAAAAAAAAAAAAAACCAATGCATTTAATATGTGCGCTTGCTTCTAACAGAGCAGGAAGCTAAGATATCCGAAGGGACTCTCCCTGTGGCCATTCTGCTGTTTTGTGAGGAGATACCTCTGCTGTTTCCTGAGTTATAAAACGTCCTCTGCCTAGAGACTTCCTGTTCTTCTGCATTTCTTCTTGCCATTGCTGGCTGCCCCCCTTAGTGTTGTGTTTAAGCTGCACCCCCGCTGTCTGCACAGTGAAGTCTCCTTAGAGCAACAAATGGGCTCCAGACAAATGAGGAAGCATCCAGAAACTTCAGATTCTCTTCTAGCTAGGTGCAGAGGTTGGAAGGATTACAGGCAAGCTATGGCCTTGGGAGGCCCCAGTTCAAATCCTGAGCCACTGTTTAGCTATAAATGATTTAATCAGCAATCTCTCCTGCCACTTTTAGCCTTGGTTTCCCCATCTGCGGCATTCATTCTTGTGAAAATTAAATGAGAAAATGTGTAGAGAGTCCATGGCCTGACCCACAGTGAGGGACTATACAGTACATTGATCCAAGGAAATGAGTATTTTTATGTTTTCAAAGGCTTCTCCTTAGCCAGTATGAGCGCTGAACTGGGGAGCAGAGATGATGGGTCATGTAGGGAAGACAATTGGAGAATTACTGCAAAAATGTAAAGAAATACAATCCATATTTAGTTTCAGACAGCCAGTATAGAATGTTTTAAGCATGCAGAGACATGGGGACAGGATTGAATGTGGGCACATTTGAGGCAGAAGAGGATTTTCTAAATTCTTCTCACTCATCTTTAAAAAATCATGAAGTACGTCTGGAAGGTGACAACACACACTGCTACTTGGTGCCCAGTAAAGAGAGAAAGAACCCCGTGAGTCCCAAGCTTTCCACAGCCGACCCTGTGACTTCTGGAAGACAGGTGAGAGGGTAGTCCAAAGTCAACTGCACCCGATACTGAATGTAGGAAGGAGGTCTGTCTACTTCCTGTTTGGGGCAGAAGGAGATCATCTCATACCAACCCACAGATGCTCTCACCAGAGAAGCCAGTGGCTGATCACGCAACACATACTTAAGATTAAATAGGACCAGAAGGAGGAGCCACTGATAGAGAGGCATGCATCAAACTCCGGGTATATCTAAGTGTTCTCTTAGAGTCATTGGGCCGGGAAGAGGCATAGGAGCACGTTCTAGAGCATCCAACATGCACAGCATGGGCTCTTGATTCTCGCTTATGACCAGGAAGAGTGATGGGGCTTTCTACAACAGCTGCTGATCTAATGAGTAGTTTGGGTTCTGACCTTGCAAATCACTACTAGGAAAATAATAGCGGGCCGGCATCTCTGAGCCCAAATCAGCCAGGCAATGTGGAAAGGGGCCAAAAATACTAGAGAGAAAGTGATTCGGGATTTGAAAACACCAGAAAAAAAATCAATAAGACAGAAATGGCTCAGTGGAAATAAAAGCCCTGAATTATGATTTAGAAAGCAAGGCCTCTTTCAAGACCAAATGTATCAACCTATAGAGCTAAGTTTCCTGCATCTCAGTCTTCTCAAGTTTTCAATAAGGGAATAGGTTTAAATTACCTATGTAGAATGAGGCAAAATTGAATTTGGTGTCAGAAGGAGGAGGAAAAGGAGGAGGAGGAGGAGGGAAACAAAACACGATACACTGAGCCTGGTCAAATCTAGAACCAAATCTCCAAATCTGCAGTTAGAGCCCAAGAAACTCCTGGGGGAGATAACGAGGCCAGTATCTTTCACCTCAAAAATGGGTCAGAGGAGGAGTAGGGATGGCCTTGTTGGAGGAAGTGTGTCATTGAGGGTGGGTTTGGGGGTTTTAAAAGCTCAATCCAGGCCCAGTCTCTCTCTCTCTCTCTCTCTCTCTCTCTCTCTCTCTCTCTCTCTCTTTTTCCTGCTGTCTGTTGACCCAAATGTAGAACTCTCAGCTCCTTCTCCAGCTACATGTCTGTTTGTGCACTGCCACACTTCTCACCATCAGGATAATGCGCTACACCTCTAAAACCATAAGCCAGCCCCAATGAAATGTTTTCCTTTCTATGAGTTGCCATGGCTGTGGTGTCTCTCACAGCAATAGTCTCTTCAACATTGACTGAGACAATGGCTGACAGAGATGGGGTACATTTAGAGTGGTATGTATATGAGCCTAGCCTATTGCTAAAGACCAAGAGTGGCATTGTGTTCAGGACAGATACAGCTCTCTTTAATAACTTTTCAGGGAATGCTGGGGTTTGGTGCGTGTTCATGGAGCACACATTTCACTCCCTAAATATGGAGAACTGGGCAGGTCCTGTCTGTCACTCATTACATCCCTGTGTGCAGGGCACTGGGAGAAGAGGACATTTTTCTTTCCTTTATTGTTACTGTTTTCTGTCTTGTGTTCTTGAATTATTTTCTCTGAGAGTCTATATGGATACACATGGGCATAAACATGTAAGAGGACTTGCCGAATCTTCAGAGACAAGGGTATCATCACTCCAGCACCTCCCAGCCTCCTCCCCAGGCTGTGAAAAGCTCTACTCAACCTCTGCTAAAAAGGCAGCAGGCACATTGCAGGGGTTCTCTGGGAAGAATGCTGCTGGCTTAGCAGCCATGTGCTTAATTATGTATTTCTTTATCTATGAATATTGATTAAATCTGCTTGCCAGATTCTGTGGGTATTGTAGGAAATATGCAGACATAGTAGCTGCCCTCACTGAGCTTATATTTGCTGTGGGACAAAGCTTTTGAAATATTAACAGATGTAACTTTCTTACTATACTCATTTTTCTTTCCTTCTCACTTGTGTAGCCAGGCTGTGATCATGGCCTTAGGAAAGAGCTGTAGTAAACAAAAAGCTGGGACATCTTAAGGGAACTGATATGATATCAGGTGGGGCTGGGGTGTCACTCAGTGATAGGGCACAAGCTTTGCAAAGACAAGGCCCTGGCTTCCACCCTTGTGCCCACCCACAGAAGGGGAGTGACACCAACTGGGGACAAAATGTCAATAGGAACAGGGCTTTAGCCTTTCCCTGATCCTACCAGAGGAAAGAAGTTTCCTCCAAGCTGAAAGGCAAAGATGGATTCCCACAGAAAGAGCAGAGAGGAACAAGCTAGACCTGAGTAGACCATGAGGACAAGATGTGCCTCTGTTGAAGATCAGGAAGATGCTCTTGAGTCTCCAGTGAGGACCCGGCAAGTGGGTGTTATAACTAGGGGGATATTTGCCTGGTGCATGATTTAGTTTCCACCCACATAATGTGATGCTATATTGAAGACTCTGAAGCTACCTTCGGCTTATCCAGGCAGAGTGAGGTGGACGAAGCCCACCAAGTCACTTATGAGCCTCCTGTGTACCACTGCTAAAGGTGCTTCCAAAACACAGATGCAGAGTAACTGAAAGTAGACGGTGGGAAGCGAGAATCCTCAACCAGCTAACTCCTGGTGAAGTGAGAATTTCGTGATCACTCTGCCTACATTAGAAGATGCATCTCGAAGGATGGAATCAAACTTAGAATAAAAATTAAAAGGGTAATTATCTCTTATACTTTGTACAGGATGACCTTATAGACTGAATATTTGTCTCTCCCCAAAAAATTAATAATTTGAAATGCCACCAACAACACAATAGTCGGGAGATGGGGCTTTGGGAAAGTAATTAGATGTCAACTCAAGCCTCCAGAAGTATGTGCAATAACTTTTTTCTGTCTTGGAGGCACCCAATTTTCAGTATTTTGTTACAGTTTCCCAGACAAAGTGAAATATCAAATGACCAGCTCTATTTTTTTCTCAGGGCAATTAACTAGAAAGAATGTATTTAAAGAACATGATTCCACACAGGCCTCTAGGCACCTTAACACAAAACTTCTAACAATGTTAGGTATGATTAAAATCCTTCATTGGGAAACTCTGCCCTTCAGAGCTCAACATGGGAGTCACATGGGGTTGGAAAATGGATCCCAGGCTAAGCCACACTGAGTTGTCAGAAAAAGAGATGCCTGGAAACAGAAGTGTATCACCTGTGGGAACCAAAGTCTAACCGGTGTGAACAAACTCTGTGGTTCCTGAATGTTCTCTCGAGAAAAGATTACTTAAAATTATGATGGTGACAGTCTCCTCTTTGTACTCTCCCTTACTCTAGTGGCAGCTGTATTTTCTCTTTATATAATTTGCTCTTTTTATGTCATAAAATGCCTTGTGATGTTGCACTTGATGGATCTATTATAGGCAAGTCGCCAGAAGCCAAAAGATAATTATCTCAGGCTTCCAGGTATGGAAAAAAAAAAGAGTGGACTATTCATCCATTATAAATACTGTTCCTATCTCCATGAAATTTTCTGATGCTGTGTGTGTGCATGTTTATGCATGTACAGGTGTTCAGGCAAGTGTGTGCATGTTATATGGAGGTCAGAAGTTGATGTTGGCATATTCTTCCTCTCCACCTCATTTTTCAGATGAAGTGTCTCACTGATTCAGCTAGACTAGTTTTCATCAAACCCCAGAGTTCCTCCTCTCTCGACCTCCCCAGAGTCTGGATTACAGGCATCTGGTGCTTCACTCAGATTCTGCATTGGTGACAGGGACCTAACTCATGCTTACAAACATGCATACACTTTGCCTACTGAGCTATTGCCCCAGCCCGAGAAATTCCGCATCTTAAAAAAAAAAAAAAAAAAAGCTGTGTGCAACTGACCATAAACTGATTGGTATCCACAGCAGGCTCTTTCTTCCTGGAGTTCTGGAGGTTGATGGTTTGGCCTCAGGTTGCCAAGAGATTCCATGCCTGGTAAGGCCTTTTCCAGGATACAAACTGTTAGCTTCTCCTTGTGGCATCCCATGGTAAATGGCGGGAGATCTACCTCTGTGTACTTCCCTTTTAGATAGTCCTCATTCACAATGGCTCCACCCCTCAAAGGCTCGGCCTCCAAATACCATCCCATCAGGAATTAGATTTCAACACATAAACTTTTGGGGTAAGTAAACATTCAGGCAGTAACAACAGGGAATCAACAAATGTTCGTGAGCTATCTCCTCCATCAGGCATATTCCCGAACCCTGAGGATATAAATTTAAGTGTGAGACCTAAGGGAGTTGCTAACCTGCTCAAAGAGGTGAAGGTAAGACTTACATTGAGCAAAAAGAAATAAGTGTGTTTATAAGTGTGTGTGTGTGTGTGTGTGTGTGTGTGTTCTCCATTGTGGTCAGCTGGAAATTTGTTAGAAATGAAAATTCTCAGTCCCCTCCCAACCCCTTCTAAGTCAGACATGGAGCTGGCCACCATCACATCCATGTAGTTCTGATAATCATAGGTGTTTGGAAATCATTGGTTTAACAAAGCATTCCTTCCTCTAGCATAAATAGAAAAAAAAAAACAGGGATAGAAAGGGAGGGAGGATAGGCATGGGGTTGAGAAGGAAGTACTGCAATTGTACAAAAACACAGTTGAGAGGAGAGGAGAGGATACTGGCTTTAGACCACCTCTGGGGAGGATGACCTGTCTCAAAGACCAAGAATTAACTGTGAGTCACTCTTTGGCTCCAAGGGTCCAGCTCCAACTGCCGTCTTCTGGCTGTAGGTCTAGGATTCTCTTCCAGAACCCCAAACTGTGACAAATTGAAAACTGTCGTTATTAAACACCTGCTTGTTCATCACTGTGGATTTAAAGATGGTCACAGAGGTCACATCTTAGCATATGGTCTGTCTCTTCTCTGAGACTGTTGGCACCCTTGCTGCCACTGTAGAGTGTGCCATGTCAGCACTAGCATAAGAATTTACTGAGCACTGTGTGGTGCCAGCCGGTCCATCTGAGGTTTCTGGCAGAGAAGAGCCTCAAGGGACTCTGGAGATGGCAGACATCTTCAAAACTTAAAGTTGCAAGTAAAGAATGGGCCTAAACACCTGCAAAGTTTCCCTAACTGCAGTCTATTATGAACGAATAACCTAACTCAACTGTTTGCTTCTAGGGTGATTGCTCTTCACTGACATGCACAACCCTTCCACTTGACCAACAATCCTACTCCTAGGCACATACCCTGGCAATACAGGTCACACATAGTTCATCACAAATGCCTATGGCAGCACTGTTCACAACAGCCCAAAGCAGAAACAATATAAATATCCACCTGTGCTGGCTAGTTTTTTGTCCACTTGACAAAAGCTAAGAAAATCCTTCCTTCTGGTTGATCTATAGGCACATCTGTAGGGTGTTTTCTTGATTAATGATTGATAGGGGAGGGCCCCCACCCACTGAGGCAGTGCCATTCAGGGAAGGTGGTCCTTGGTTGAATAAGAAGGCAGGCTGAGCAAACCATGGGGAGCAAGCCAGTAAGCAGCACCCCTCCATGGTTCTCCCCAATTCCTGCCTCCAGGTTCCTGTCTTGAGGTCCTGCCCTGCCCTGACTTCCCTTCACGACACACTCTAAACTGCATGGTGAAATAAACCCTTTCATCACTAAGTTGCTTTTGGTCATGGTGGTTATCACAGCAGTAGAAAGGTAACTAAGAGACTGGAGAAATAGCTCACTGGTTAAGACCAGTGGATGCCTCTTTCAGAGGACATTGGTTCAATTCCCAGTACCTACATGGTGGCTCACAATCATCTATAACTCCAGTAGCAGGGGGTTTGATGCCCTCCTCTGTCTTTGATTGCCAGGCACACATGTGATGCAGATATACATTCAGGCAAGACTTCCATACACATAATTTTTTTTTAAACAGAAGAGTAGCTAATACTCCATCAGTGATAAACATTAAACAAAACATGTTACGTGAGATAGTCCACATGGAAAGTGGAACTTCAGAAACAGAAAAGAATAAAGTATACACAATATGGAACCTCCAAAACAGTATGCTACCTTTAAAAGAGCAACACAAAAGACTAAATGTTATGTGATCCCATGGCCATGAGTATCCAAAATAGGTCAGCCCATAAACATTTATGGACACAGAAAGTAAATTTGTGGATGATAAGAGTTGGTTAAATGAATATGATATGGCTATCTAAGGGTATGAGGTTTGTTTTGAGGATCATGTAAATGCTCTGAGGTTGACTGTGCCGGCATTGTTCATATCTGTATATACACTGGAGCCCAATGAGTTGCACAGTTTAAGTGGATGAGTTTTACAGTATGTTTGTTATATTCCAATGCTTCAGTTACTTTTCCTCATTGCTCTGACAATTCATTTGACAGAAGCAATTGGCTTACAGTCTTAGTGGGTACAGTCACCATGGTGAGGAAGATATTGCAGCAAGAGCATCAAGTGGCTGTTCACATTGCATCCAAGTCAGGAGGCAGAGAGAGATGGATGATGGTCCCCCACCTGCATTCTCCCTCTGGTCCATGGATGGCCATGCCCGTATTCATATTGGGTCTTCCCTGAATAAACTTCTCTGGAAATCCTCTCACAGATAGGCCTAGCAGTTTGTCTCCTAGGTGTCTATAAATCCTGACAAGTTGACAATCAAGATTAACTATCACACTCAACAAAACTATTAACAAACACCAACGCCAGAACTTCCCTCTCATTCCACTTCTCTCTAGTCTCATTCGATGACCCCCATTAAGACACTGGATGAGCCATAACTTCTGTAGTTGGGAATGGTAAACAACCCTACCTCGGTCATTATTTCAGTACTCAAGCAACTTGGACACCGTGTAGACTAGCCAGCAGATAATTGTGGTTTGTTTTTATTCAAACCTAAACTCCTAGCAAATGCCAGAAGCTGGCTCACTTTTTATGATTATAGTAAAATTGACCATCACCAGCTAATGGCACGTTACAATTTGAACATAAATCATAATATCTATGGAATGAGCAAATGTCTTTTTCAATTTTTCCTTTAATTTTTGAATTCATTAAACATGAATTGTAAAAGTTATTGTGAATTTTCTTTAGAAAGAGGGGAGTAGGAAAGAAACCCCATCCCTTCTGAAGATCATTTTTAAATACACACACACACACACACACACACACACACGATACTTTGAAATTCTACACTAAATTATGCATGTGAAAAGAAACAACAATCTAAGGGGTATGTTTCTTCAAGACTACAATGATGAAGCCTAATCACCACCATAAGGCAGGATTTACAGAGCACAAGGCAACCCTGCAGCAATCACCCCATCTCCTTTATTTGCTTAGGCTTCAGGTAGGCCAAAGATATTCATTGTGAAAGGTCCCATGACTAGTTTTTCCTTAATCAAATCAGAAATGTAAATTCCCTTCCCTGATGGCACAGGGGCAGAGGATATGACCGTCATTATAGAAAAGGCTACGGATGCATGCGTGAGAACATTCTATAAAACTGGGCCAAATAGTATTTTAAGATATCAAGAGCTGTTAAGAATTTGCATTGTATTCAACTGCACCTTACAGTAAAATAAAATTGCTAAGAAGTAAGAGTATAAACAGTTGATTCCTGCTTGTTTACCGCAGCCTAGCCCATCAGGCTGCCCACAAGTTACATCTTCAGAAATGTTCTTTGCATCATTTGAATATTTGGGGAGGTGAAGGACCACATCAAGAAGATAATATTTGGGGCAGGAGATACACCTCAATCCGTACCATGTTTGCCACACAAGGCCCTGACTTTGATCTCCAGCACTCACGGGAAAAGCCAGGCCAGGAGGCACCAGCCTGCAATCCTGTCTGCGGGGAGACAGAAGCAGGGTTCTGGGGGTGTGCTGAGCAGCTAGTCTAGCAGAGCCAGTGAGCTCCAAGCTCAGGAAAAGACCCTGTCTTGAAAACTGAACTGCATAGTGGCTGAAGAAGCCATGCCATGTTGACCTCTGACCTCCACACACGCATGAAAATGCACATACATATGCACACACGAGCACATACTATGAAAAAAGGAAGGCTTAAAAATGTGTAGACACTAGCCTCCTAGGAACATAAGCCTGCAAAAAAAAAAAAAAAATTTTAATGCATCTTCAAGACCACATCCCAAAGAAGTTCCAGAGATACCAGAAGGATTCACTAAAAAAAAAAGAAAAGAAAGAAAAATTGAAGTACCAGATATACCTACCTCAATTCACCTTGGCTACCATGAAGAGGTCTGACAACAAAATGTTAGAAAGGATATGGGAACATGAGAAACCAAACTTCCCATACACTTTAGGACACAGATAATTTTCTATGAAGCTAAACATACATCTTCTATACTGTGGCCCAGCAATCTCAATCCTAGGTATTTAGCCAAAAGATTGAGGACACATATTCATACAACGAATTATATAAAACTGGGTGCATTTTGAAATACTCATATAGTGGACGTGGTCTTCTGCAAGAACACCATTCAACCCAGGAGGGGTCTGCCTTCATAAGCTAATCCCAACCTCGATATTCCAGATCCTCATCCCTGTGCACTGGGAGTTGGAATTCTGCGAATGAACGTCTCTAGAAAGAAGCAGCACCTTTACCCTGAACCTTCTGCAGAGCTGACTAACTAGAACTTCAATGATTGTGAAGCAATCGGAATGTTACAAGTCCAGAGCCTAATTATGATTTCTCTGGAGCAATCTTTAACCCCTTAATGGCCATTTCTCTCCTGCCTCCCTGTCTGATCTAAAATTCATGTGACTATCAGGTGACATTTTGAAAACTATATTAGCCTAGCAGGCCCATTGCTTTTATCCACACAAAAGCTAAGAAGTCACAGGGTGCCCAGGCATTGGCTCACACATTATTCTGGCTACATCTACAAGGGTGTTTTGGAATGAGGTACATGATGGAGGGCTGCAGGTGTAGCGCCATGATGGAGCCTCATCTAGATTAACATTTGATCCAGCAGAATCAATACAGAAGTTCCCTCTCCCTCGTGGAGGTGAGACTCATCTAAGCTGAAAACAAAATACTGGTTTTTGAAAAGAACATTAGTCAGTAGAAGGCCTGGGTAATACAAGAGGCTGATATTCCTATGAGGGGAAAAAGGAGTTCCTGCTGCCTGGCTGTCTTGATCTGGAACTTCTGTGAGCCTCTGGATCCCCAGCCTCCTTTTGGCCTGGAACCCATAACGCTGATTTCCCTGAGTTTCTAGGTTGCCTGGTGTAGATCTTTGGACTCATCATCGTTAGCCTCCATAAGCTCAGTTGTGTGAATGCTGGTATGTGTGAGTGCAGGCACATAGCTGAAGGTCAAAAGGCAATCCTTGCCTCCCACCTAGTTTCTCTTGTTGTTCATTTCTGCACATGCCAGGCTGGACCTTGGGCTTTCCCAGCAATTCTCCTGTTTCTGTTTCCTGTCTCTTACAAGGGCATTCTGAGATTACAGATGTGTGAACTGCTGCATCTGGCTTTTACATGGGTTCTGCAAATTGGAACTCAGGCCATCACAGACTTGCATGGCAAGCACTCTACTCACCAAGTCACTGCTACAGGCTGAGCCGGTTTCTTTTAATGAGTGTATATATGCCTCTGCATTTGGTGCTATTTCTATGGAGAACTCCATCTACTATAGAGTTGGTGGCAAAGCAGAATGAACCCAGGACAGGAGAGGTGGCTCAGGTAATCCTTCCTGGGTTATATGGACTTCCTGGTCCAGAGCCAATGAGAGGGTCACCTGAGGTTTATGAGTTTACCTTATATAGTAATTAGATTTTAGATTCTGATTCATCTCCATTTTTATACCCTAACTGTTTAATGATTTTCTTTCTCTATGAACCACTGTCTCAAAAATCTGAAAATTCTAGGTAAGTTTTCCAAAAGGAAATCCAGGGTCATTACTGCTAAAAGCTTCCCATAGATGGGCCATTCCTAGGAAATCTCGTTAGTCTGTTTACCACAGGGTCAACTGTCTACATCTCTGAAAAAAGAAATTGCATCAGGTTGCTTGTTTCTTTTTTCTCTCCAGAGTGTTGTCCTAGCAACAGAGAGAACTGGACCACAAGTCATCCGCTTGACTCCTGTCCATGCCCCAGGACTGACATGAGGTGGCACACTACAGGGCACCACACACCCTGCCACATAAAAGTTCTCTCAGTCTCCAGTCACTGGAGGCTTTTGATGAGGGGACTGGTCGGCATCTCTAAGCACAGCCATCCTAAGAGTTGGAGAGTAGGGGGCGTCGTGCCAGTGCTGATTTAGGGAAGAGTGTAAGAGATAGAGACAAGTAAACAAAGGAGTGAATGTTAGGATCTAGAATCATTTTCTAGCAATTTATATACACCATGCACCATGCCTCCTTTATATCTAGCATATTTCATTCAGCATGATTTTAAGATCTGATCATGCTGTTGTATTATAAACTGAGCTATTCAGTGTAAGGAATGGTCCATTGCATGGATATACCACAATTCGTTATCAGTTCACGTATTCATTTACATTGTGGTGACTTACAATTTGTGTTTATTATAGGTAAAGCTGCTGTGGATAGTCGTGTATACAAAAAAGATTTATAACTTTTATTTTATTCTGTATTTTGTTTCACTGTGTGCAGTCTGTGCTGTGAGTACATGTTTCTGTGGATGTGCATGTGTAGGCCAGCGGTCCATGCCAGGCATCTTCTTGGATTCATCTCCACCTTCTGTTTTAGAGTAGAGTCCCTCACTGAGCCTGTAGTTCACTGATGCAGCTAAGCTTTGGGGCAGGATGTGCTTAGTCTTGCCTTCCAGTCCCCTCATCAAAGCCAGTACTGGCTAGAGATACAGAGAACCCACATTCAGCAAGGGTGGACTGTGGTCCTCAGTGCCACACTTCATGGCAATCCTGGGGCGTAGACAGGAGTCAAGCCGCTAATCCAGTTCTCTCCTGTTGCTAGGACAACACTCTTAAGAGAAAAAAAGAGAAACAAACAGTTTGATTTAATTTCCTTATAAACATGTCAATAACTGACCTTGTGGTAAATAGACTAATGAGATTTCCCAGGAAGGCCGCCCTAAGGATCCCAGTGAGCCCCAGGGGTCCATCTGTCTTTGCCTCTTCAATGCTGAGATGCTGGCATTACAGGTGTGTACTCCGACACCTAGAGTTGGGGATCCAAAATCAAGTGGTTATGCTTGCACGGCAAGCAGTTTACTGACTCATCTTCTCCACCCAGAGAGATGCGCAAAACTTAGAGGGGAAAATACCTGCCCGTGAAGATGAGTGGTGTTTTGTTGTTGTTTTGTTTTGTTTTTTATTTTGTGAATTTCACATCATGCACCCTGTTCCCTCTCCTCTCCCACCTCCCCTCAGACCCACCCTCCACCTTGCAACCTCCCCCCACATTAAAAAAAAAATCTCATTGTGGAAGCTGTAGTGTGTCTCAGTGTGTCCCACAATATTCCATTTTGTGCACACGTGTTTGCTTGCAAATGTTCATTATAATGACTCCTTGGTCTGGTATGAGGCCTCTGGTTTCTGCTACTTTGTCAATGCTGGAACCTCACAGGGACTCCTTTCAGATATGAGTGGTGTTTTTAAAGAACAATCTCCATGAAGGATGTTGCCTGTCCAGTTCCTGATGTTAGTGTTAGAAAATATGCATGTTGTATGTTCCCAGTTCACTTGGGTGTTTGATCCAGAGCTTTGTCTTGTGTTTTTCCTTTCACTGTTGTTTGTTTGGAAATTCAATTTTGCTCTGTTACAAGACTGGTCTTACCCCTAAGATCTTCCTACCATAGCCTCTCTTGCAGCTAAGATTTGCAGGCCTGTGCCACCATGGCTTGCTGGTATTATTCTCAAGAAACAAATTAATAGACAAAGTACAATTATTCAACGTCAGAAGACCACACCAAGCTCTGACATGCACGTGTACAGTCTAAATATATTTTTTCCCTTCACTTCATAGTATCTGCCTGGGCGGGGGCTGAGTGTAGGACTCCACTCAGACCTTGACCAATCTGGAGACTTCACCGGGAGCTTTTCCATCAATACAAAACAAGATAGAAAACCTAGACCTACACGCAGCTAAGCACCTGGTGTCCCTAATTATCTGCTAACCTCTCCCCTGAACTCCAAGGAGAGATGAGTGAACAGAAGTGGTGCTGCTTGCTCTCTATCAGCTGTAATCCATGTCCCAAACAACATGCACATTAAGATAATTTAAAGCAATGGTGACCAATTCTTGGACAAAACCAAACAACACAAGAATGCCCATCCTTGGATGTTTTGAAGGAAACTCATAGAGAGGAGAAAGAATTACAGAATTGCTAGGCGGGGAGGTCCTGGGGGTTTTTTTGTGGGTTTTGTTGTTTGTTTGTTTGTTAGTTCATGTTTGTTTTGTTTTTTAATTAAATTAGAAATCATTTACACTTATATCTGAGAGGGGGCCCAGTGAGCTAATTTACCAAGGCTGCCTAAACTTATGGCAGACAAAAATAAAAATCTTAAAACAAGGTGGATTCACACAGAATTGTGAATGAGGCTGGCAGGCTCTTAAACATTTCAGGGGGCATTGTGAACGCACCTGGAGTGGGATGTTGAGAAATGAATCAGCAGAGAGCTCCTAGCAAGCAAGTAAGGGCTTCCTGATTTGGTTTGGTTTTCCTTTTGGGAATTAACTTTAAGAAAAATGGGTCAAAATTAATTAACTCTATTGGTTCCAGGAGCATATAAACTGTTTCTTTATCCCAGGCTTACTTCAGTAGTAGAGATTCCTGGTTAAACCCTCAGTGAAAATTGCAGAAGGATCCCTTCCACCCTACTCAGCTCACTAGAAGGAAATGTCAAATAAATTCACCAGAAGAACAAATAGTCTAATCAATAAATGGACAAATGAACTGAACAGACAGTTCTCAAATGAAGTACAAACGACCAACAAATACGTGAAAACGTACTTGACATCCTTAGCCATGAGGGAACACAAATCAATACGACATTGAGATTCCATCTCACCCTAGTCAGAATGTCTGTCATCCAGAAAACAGGAAAACAATACGCACTCATGAGAACCTGAGGCCGGAAGAAGAAGCTTTCCACCCTGCTGGTGGGAATGTAACCTAGTGCATCCACTATGGGAACCAGTACAGAAGCTCCTGAAAGCATGACTAGAACTACCATGTCCTCTAGTTCTATCATCCTAGGTGTGCTAACTAAGTGAATTATATCACAGATACCTGCATACACACATTTATCACTGTGTGATTCGCAATAGCCAGGTTATACAACCAGCCTAGGGCAGCCTGTGTGGAGAGGAGTGGAGGGTTTGTTCACTGTTCAAGATTCTGTCTGAGATACCTGCTCCCGTAAAGACCGTGTGTTAAGGACTTGGTCACTAGCTTGTGGTATTATTGAGAGATGGGGTAACCTTTAGGAAGTGGGGCATAATAGGAATCAGGTCACTGTGGACATACTCTTAGAGAGCTTGTTGAGACTCTGGCCCCTTTCTCTTTCTTCCTGCTTCCCAGCTCTGTGAGATGCAATACTCCACCCTTCACTTTCCACCATGATAGAACCTCAGCCAAGGCCAAAAGCAATACGAACAAGAAACAGTGGACGGAAATCCCTGACAACATTGTCCAAAACTATCTTTCTGTTGTTATTTGTGTGTGTGTGTGTGTGTGTGTGTGTGTGTGCGCAGATATGCGTGTGCACAGAGCCCAGATGACAGCTCCAAGTGGCATTGGAGTGCTATGTACCTTATGTTTGAGATAGACTTTCTCATTGGCCTGGAGCTAGCTCATTGTGCTGGGCAGGCTGAATGGCAAGCTCCAGGGACCTACTTACCTGTCTCTGTCTCCTCAGCACTCTGTACACCATAATTCCAGGTTTTTATACATATGTTGTAGGAGATAGAACTCAGGTCCTCATGCTGGAACAGGACATGCTTTACCAACTGAGCCAGCTCCCCAGCCCAGCCCTTCCTCTAATGGTTGGTTATCTCAGTGACAGAAGCTGAGGAACACAATACTCACAAGGTCAGGGGAACTTCAAGGAAGAAAGTCAGCCTTAGACTGACACTAAAGAACCGAACTTCAGAATCTAAGCTCAAGGGTCTGCCTCAGGTTTGTGAAGGAAATAAAATATCTCTGGACAGATTTGGCAGAAACACCCAAGAGGATGATAGTCCTAGATAAAAACCTAGGGTCTTTAAACCCAGTGTGTCTAAATAAAAAAAAAATGCTAACTTTTTTTAAAAAACTAAAATATCCCAGTCTTTTGATTTTTCCAATGAAGACTCAGGAGACAGAAGCTGGATTGAAAAATCACTAGTTCAGAGAGGCAGAGAAAGCACCCAAGCTGATGTTCCTAAAACCAAAAGCCAAAAGCCCTCAAAGCTAAAAGCCAAAAGCCCAAAGCTAAGAAGCTCAGAAGAATCTAGAGGAAGAAGCCTAGAAGGAGAAAACTCCAGAGGGGAAAACCCAAAGGAAGAATTCCCAACTCCTTCTCCATACTGTCTTAAATACCCTCAGCTCAGTGTCCCTCCTTACTGTTTAATCCCTGTCAGTTTTCTTGCTCTGCCTCTTGACCTTGAGTTAACTTCATTTAATCCTGTGTACAGAGAACTCTTGGATTAAAGGTGTGTGCTAGGGCTGAGCCACACCATAAGTACTTGTTTACAATAAACAGAAAGTTCTTAGATTGAAGGTGTGTGCTAGGGCAGATCCACACCACAAGAACTTGTTTACAGTAAACAGAAAGCTCTAGGATTAAGGTTGAGCCATCCCATAAAGAAACAGATTTTTCAATTTACAGTTTTAGGGTTAACAATATGATCAAATATTCTGCAGCACATAACTGTTTGATGAAAACCAGGTCCCTACCTTTCAACACTCCCTAAGTCAGCCAGTTCCCATCCTCCAGGCTCATGACCAGAATATTCACCCAATTCTCCTTTCCTCCATGAAAATGAGACAGGGAGGCAGACAGATTGAATCTTAACAAGTCAAGAGAGCTTTATTGGGACCTCGAGGGACTACCACTATTCTGCAGGATGAAGGTTGAGTGGATTTAGATCAATTGGGGAAATGTGCATATATGATTATGTAGCTACCAGAAATTTACAACTATTTTTTTGTTTTTTTTAATTCATTTATTTATTCATTTTAACATCCCATTCACAGCCCCCTCCCATCCTCTACCCCCATTCCCCCTTCCCCTTCTTTTCAGAGAAGGAACCCCCCCCACCAACCTGCCCCAGTACATGTCACATCAGAACTAACTGTAACCTCTTCCACTGAAGCCAGTCAATGCAGCCCAGCTAAAGGAAAGGTATCCAACTGTAGGCAACAGAGTAGGAGTCAGGGATAAGCCCCACTCCAGTTGGTAGGGAGCCCACATAAAGAGCAAACTGTCCCTCAGCTCCATGAGTGTAGGGGGCCTGGGTTCAGTCCATGCATGCTCTTTGGTTGATGATTCTATCTCTGTGAGCTCCCATGGGCCTGGGTTAGATGCTTCTGTTGGTCTTGTCCTGTAGTTCTTGTTTCCTTCCAGTGACTCTGTCTTTCCCCCAACTCTTCCACAAGACTCCCAGGTCTCTGTCCAGTGTTTGGCTGTGGGTCTCAGTATCTGTTTTGATCCTTTGCTGGATGGAGCCTTGCAGAGGAGAGTCATGCTAGGCTCCTGTCTGCAAGCATAGCCATAGCAGAGCATCATTGACAGTGTCAGGGGTTGGCTCTCTCCCATAGGTTGGGTCTCAAGTTGTGCCAATCCTTGGCTGGCCATTCCCTCCATCTCTGCTCCGTCCTTATCCCTACATGTCTTGTAGGCAGGGTACATTTGGGGTCAAGGGTTTTTTATGGGTGGGTTGGTGGCCCCCTTCTTCCACTGGCAGTCTTTCCTGGCTTTAGGAGATGGCTTCTTCAATCTCCATATCCCCTGCTGTTAGGATTCTCAGCTAGAGTTACCCATATATCCTCGAAATGACCAGGATAGGCATATTTTTTTTCTACAGATAGAGTGGAACACCCAGGCTGGGGCTAGGCCATTCTTTATGGCTAACGACTATTGCCTAGTACAGCAGGTACAGCCTGACTCAATTCCTCATGACCTGAGGCTGTTACCCAAGACCCCACACTGCATGTTTCTTTTTCACAGTCCTGGGGATAGAACCCAGGACCTAGTGAACATTAGGAAAGCACTTCGCCATGAAGCTTTAATCCAGCCTACATGTTTTCCTAGACTTAATCAGTTTTCTCCATCTCTACAAATGTGCCACATACCAGTAGCCCTGCTTCCTATGGATTCAGAAATACAATCTCTCCACAAACCACTCTTGCCTCCTACGGTCTGTTTTCTACCTTGTAGCCAGGGTGGGCATCTCCCACAAATGCAAAAGGGACCAAATCACGCTGGGATCAAAACCCTTTAAAGGCTTGCTGTCAGAATGGAGAGGAGATGCCCTACCATAGTTCACAAAACCAGGAGTGCTCCCGCTCCTGCCCATGCTTCAGACTCCTACTCCCACTCTGCCCGTCCTTCAGCAATCTGTGCTATTGTGTTCCCATAAATCCTTCGCACTCAGCTAAACTCCATCTGGCTGAGAGCGCCTTTCCATTTAGGAACCCTGTCTCAGCCTTTCAGTCCTTGGCACAGGAGCAGATCCTCCCTCTCCAGGATCTCTCTTTCTGACGGCCCTGCCCGGGTCCTAGGACTCTCGCCTGTGTGAACTTTGCTCACAGATATAATTATACAGTGGAACTCATGATTTGCTTTTTGTATTAGCTAATTTATTGCCATGACAAAATACCAGACATAGCAATTTAAGGAAGGAAGGGATTATTTGGGTTCAGTTTAAGAAGGGATATAATCCTTCATAATGCAGACAGGAAGTAAGACCAGGATATAAAACTTTAACCTCCTCTTCCCCAGCCAGCGAGCCACCTTTGCCAATAAAGTGTCACCTCCCAACAGTTCCCCAACCCCTTAAAACAGCACCACCATGCCTATGGGGACATTTCACATCCAAACCGTTACCTGATTTAGGGGTCACAGGCTGTGACTCAACAAGCCGGGTTCAGTCACCAGTCCCCAATAAAGCAATTAAAAGAGCCAATGCCTTTAACACCAACATTCAGGAGGCAGAGGCGGGCAGTTCTCTGTGAGTTCCAGGCCAACCAGGTCTACAGAGTGAGTGTGGAACAGTCAGGGATACACAGAGAAGAAACCATGTCTGATACACCACACACACACACACACACACACACACACACACACACACATACACACACACACACACGAACCAAATTAATAGTGAAAAGTAGAAAAGGGAGAAAGGGAGATTTGGTCAATGTGATATGTTGAGAAGAAAGAAGGGGGGACTCAATGACTTCCCCCCAAGACCATCTTCAGGGGCCCTGACATGGGGATAGGACAGGATTTAAACAGAAAACAAGAGATTTACCTAATTAATTAGTCCCTCCAAGGTGTGGACTCTGACCACCATCACCTCAGCTCCAAGTCTACCCTACAAGGCATCTGAATTGTGAGTTTTTCTCCAGCAGACAAGTCCCTCTTCTGGGTGCCACCAGGGTTTCAGCCATTTCTTCTTCCAATAGAAGATTGGGGAAAGTCTAAACTTCTTGGGGTTCACTCTTTCAATAACCTGATAGGGGTATGTGCCTTTAGAATATGTTCATCCCTGCCAGACAGGTGGGTTAGAAAGTCACAGGACTTCCATTACTATTGGTACTCCCCCTGAGATGCCATCAGTACTAGGTGAGTCTCTCTCCATTATCACCGGAAGCCCAGCTCCCAGAAGACAGGAAACCAGCCAAGCACTGCTGAAACTTGGATGAAAGGCAAGGTATGGCAGCCACAAGAGTCAGCTCTGCCCTCCTGTGTCCCTCTTGTCTGTAAGAGTGGGCTGAAGCAAATGTATAGCTTATTTGTCCACTAAGTGCTGTCCTAGCTTTGGGAACCACTTGGTGAGCAGCCTAAGCTTGGCTGTAGCAGGGTAAGGTCCTGTGGATAGTCAGTCAGGAGAGAAGGCTCTGGCCACTGTCTGGGGGACTTTTTCCCCTCTCTGAGCTATGAGGACAATTTTAATGGCAGAACATTTCAAAATGCTTTGAAATCTAGGACCATGGAGGAAAATTCTTAAGTTAGTTTTTATCATTATAGGTGACAAATAAAAAAAAAAACAAAAGATATTTTAAAGACCTCATGGGATGGAGAAGAGGGGGGCTAAAGGTGAATATGAGCACAGTGCTGTGGTATGTGTGAAGAATCATGATGAACCCCATTATTTTGTACACTAACCAAAAATTTAAACCAACAAAAACCTTATTAGTAACATGATTTGGAAGAATCATTTCTAGAAAAATATTCTAAGTAAATGTAATACCCATATATATTTTTTATGTTAGACCAGAAACTTCCTTTTACAAATGTCTATATTAACAGCTCAAAAAGATAGAACAGGTGAGAACCATGTGCTCTGGCTGCTTTAGTTCATCTGTATTCATGTTTCAGACTCAAACCTTCTACTTCTATCAAAATTCCCAAATTAAATATGCAACTTTCAGACAGTCCACAATAAATAGTCATAATATCTATCTAGTCTGCTTTGCTTGGATGTGTGTGTGTGTGTGTGTATGTGATATATATGTGTAGTGTATGCACACGTGTGTGTGGTTGCCTGTCCCTGTGTGCCTGGAGACCAGAAGAGGGCAACAGGTGTCCTGCTCTCTCACCCTCTACTCCATTCCCTTGAGCTGAGGGTCTGCCACCTAACCTGGAACTAGACTGGTTACAAGTTTGAAGCCATTAAAGATGGGTCCCTCCCTCATAGTACATCCTGGACTCCACTTCCTATTTTCCTGGTAACACAAGAAAAGCAAATACTAAAACTGTCCCTCCTAGGGATTTAAAATACCACATGAAAAGATAGAGACACTAGGGTTCTGTTGAGGCCCATTAAGGGAAAGATACCTCCTTCTGGTTAAAAGAGTAGAATCTATTTCTGGTCCTAGGAAGACACAGGACATTTTGATCTGTTCCAAAATGTAGAATATTTTACACTATTGTCTCCTCCCTTAAGAGTTAATCCGAAAAGCCGGGCGTGGTGGCGCACGCCTTTAATCCCAGCACTTGGGAGGCAGAGGCAGGCGGATCTCTGTGAGTTCGAGGCCAGCCTGGTCTACAAAGCAAGTCCAGGACAGCCAGAGATACACAGAGAAACCCTGTCTCGAAAAACCAAAAAAAAAAAAAAGAGTTAATCCAACTGGGCCTGTCAATCACCTGGCTAGAAGACCATTCTTCAGGAAATCTGATTCACCAGAAGACAAATTAAGGAAATGGGAAGAATAATTTATTCCCTTAAGGAGAAAATGTACTTATCTTTCAAGAGCCCTTCCTCTGAGATAGTTCCTACAGAACCCCCCTTCCTCTTTATCTCCCTCTCTCTTGATCTCTCCCCCCTCTTTTTCTCCTCCCTCTCCCTCCCCCTCCTTCCACTTTCTCTTGCTCTCTCTCTCCCTCTCTTCCTCCTCCTCTCTCTTCTCTCTCTTCCTCCTCTCCCTCCTCTCTCTCTTGCTGTCTTTTTCCCTCCCCTCCCCTTGACTCTTTCCCCCCACCCCTTTGCTGCCTAAATATACTTTCCCTGACTCTGGTCCTCATAGTTGATTCTGGAATCCCTGAGGCTACAAGGATAACTAAACAGTTCTGAGTTTGTAAAGTAAACCCCTGTGTGTCCAGATTACAGGAAAAGGACAGATGACAAGGATCTTAGAGACCCTGGACATCAAAAGGCTAAAGCACATCCCAGCCCACGCAGTGAACATCCCTCCCCATCTTTGTCACATCCTCTAGATTCCTTCTTCTCTTCCCCATAGTACAAGATCTTCCCCACTCCTAATGCTTTAGAGTGGGTTTCTTTATTTTTCAATACTCTCTCTGGCACTAAAAATAATTTGTGGCCACAGGGGATGATCTTTGTGTCTTTACTATGTGAGGCCTACTACCAACTACAGCTCTGTGAAGCAGCTATTTCTGTTCTACTTCTGTTCATACTCTACCATGTTGTAAAACTAATTATGACAAAATAGTAAGACTTCAAAGAAATTGCTCAAGTTCACATCCATTAAGGGTAACAACCTTGCTTAAATACAAGGTTAGTCTGAAATGGAACAATTACCATGTGAATAAACTAAATTGTTGATTGATTTTAGCAGAATTGCTGAGGCCTTTGTTTTACTGTCCAAACATGCATGGTGACCTAAAATAGAGACTGAGAGAAGGAAATAACTACAGAACAAACAAGACCTTGATTAACATATCATCCTTTCTATCCAAAATAAAGACTTCCATTTTTTCTCACTCACCTAATTATAATTCAAAAGCTCAAAACTACGATATAATAGTTTTCTATGGATACATTTTAACTTGGTCTCTGATTAATGTTCTGGAAACATGTGGATTGATTGGTGCCAGTTAAATGATCTCTCTCCTGGCTGCTAAATTTCAGGTATTACAAGCCTTCTGTTGTAAGCCCAAGACCTGAGTTCAGATCTTCAGAACCCATAAAAAAGCCAAGTATGACAGAGCAAAGAATCTGCCCAGTCAAGAGAATAAAATCTCTCTGGCTTGAATGGAGACCTACCTTGGACTACTTCTGTCACCTGGCTCAGGGACCACTCCCTAGGAAAGCAGGCTCATTTTAATGCATGCTAAGAAGGTAGGCGGAATAACTAGTCCTACCTCTTTAGGTACTAATGAATGGTATTCATTAATTTTAATGAGATAATATATGTGTCCTCCCTAGAATCCTCACCCCTAGAGCCTTGCCTACTGGACCTCAGGGCTGCAGCAATGCAACCGTCATGTGGCTTCTGAGTCTGCCTGTTCTTCTGAATTGTTCAAAGAGCAGAACTTCTCCTTTTCTTCTTCTAGCTCTTTTCTAACTGTGCTTTCCTTACACTTTGGGCTTTCCCCCAACACTGTGGGCTTCCGTACTCTTTCTCTAAAGCCTCCCTGCCTGTCATGTGACTGCCTGTCTGCCATTGTGTGACCTCCATGCCAGCGTAAATGGCATGATCTGTTTTTCCTTCTTTCCTGTATTCCCCTCCTCCAACTAGCAGCTGAAGTTTACAGCTAGCCTGCCCTGGGATTTCTCTTTTCTTCCTCTTCCTCTTCCTCCTCCTCTCCTTCTTTCCTTCTTCTTCCCCCCACCACCACCAAGACAGGTTTTCTCTGGGTAGCCCTGGCTGTCCAGGAACTAACTCACTCTGTTAGAGGCTGGCCTCAAACTCACAGAGATCTACCTGCCTTTGCCTCTGGAATTAAAGATGTGTGCAACCACTACCTCAGGCTTTATATCGATGCTTTGCTTTCATATATATCTGTGCACCATGTGCATGCAGTGCCCACGGAGGCCAGAAGAGGCTGTCAGATCCCTTGGAACTGGAATTACAGATAGTTATGAGCCACCATGTGAGTGCTGGGAATTGGACCTAGGTCCTCTGGAAAAACAGCCAGTGTTCTTAATAGCTGAGCCTTCTTTCTGGCCCCAGGATTTTTCCTTTAAATTCCAATAAAATTATCCTTGAGTTTCCATTTGAGTATACTCTTAAATTCTTTTAATGAGACTAAGAACCCCAAGAGAGAACCCCAGCTTCCCCTTTATCATCAGCATGTTCCTGTAACATCAGTGCTAGCAGAGACAGAGACAAGACAATCCCTAGATCTTGCTGGCCAGCCAGTCTAGCCAAATTGGTGAGCTCTGGCTTCAGTGAGAGGCCCTGCCTCAAAAAATAATGTGGAAAGTGACTGAGAAAGGTACTCATGTCAACCTCTGACCTCACACACATATACACATAAATGTGCACTTATGTACAGATATGCCCAAAAGTAAACACATTTAAAAGCAAACAAACAAAATTCAATAGAAATAAATCCAATCATTGGGACATTAGGTGATGGTCACCATTCTGTTTGCTAAACTTCCTCCTGGAGTTTAAACCCTGAGACAGTTTCTGGCTAGATACTTCACCCTTAGTCAATTTTTACAAGGCGCTGCATTTGGGGTTAGAGTTGTGAGGCAATGACCAGAGTCAGAGCATTCTTTCAATATTTGTCAGAGACTGTCTTTAAACCTATATATCATGTGTCTGCACCCCCACTCAACCATCCTATACCAGTGAGACCTATGGTCCTCATGCAACAGAGATCAGTTTCATAGAAGCATCAAAAGTATATTCTAGACAATTTCATGGCAGCCATTCTCCTGACCTGATACTCAACCCTTGCTAATATCAAAGCAAGCCTGGTAAGGTTCTGGAATGTTCTGATGTGGTCTCTTGCATTTCTTTAATTGTCAGTTAAGCAGCCACAGTTCTGGTTTTAGAATTTTCTCTTGGGAGCACTTCCAAATCCCCTGAGAGCCAGTGCAATATTTTTCTTTTGACCTAGAAAAAGGAAACTATAATAGGTTTCCTGCTGAGTTAACTCCCTAAAAAAGAACTGTTTGGTAAATCTCTTTAACAACATCTCTATTTCCATTTTCATTAAGAAAAACTGTGGCAAAATGAAGAAGGGAAAAAAAAAAAAGGACAAAACCCTCCTCAGTTTGACCTTGCCCAAAACTGGAGTAGCTGAAACCCCTCCTTAGCCTTGGGTCACAGGACTAACTGTAGGTGGACTGTCAACACCAACTCAACCATTCCCTCTTTCCACCCACCAAGGACTTCATTAGGACTGTCTTTCATGGCTGAGTTTATTCACCTTTCAAATGGGCTCACAGTGAAAGCCCCATAGTAACCCTCGCAGGTTATCTGCACACAGAGACATTAGCTCAAGCATTTTAAAAAGTAGACACTCAATTTAATAAAATGGCCAAAGCAGCTGCCAGTACTGGCACTGCAATTTATTCTATGAGAATCTAATTGGGAGGCTTTAATGTTCTGTAGGAGAGTGTGATGAGAATAAATTCTTTAAAAAAAAAAATGGGTAACTTCGCTGAGCTCATTGAGTTAAATACAAAGAATGTACTTTAAAAACCATTTGCTTGGTGTCTTACTTCTTCATCAATTTTCAGAAAGACCCTCAATGAGTTTTAGATTCTCCCATCTCTGTATACAGATGGATACACTGCGCCAGTCAACAGCTGCAAGAACTGTGAGTTCCCTGTAAGAAATGGGTCTGGAATCTCATGAAAATGGCCACACAATCCAAAATATTTCAACAAGGCAAAAAGTTTTAGTTCCGCAGAGGGATGTAGACCTGTGTCAAATCAAACAGGCAAGCACGCCCAGTGTGGGTCTGCCTGGGTTTCTATTCCTAAGGGGAAGGGATCCTCTGCCTCTCTCTGAGTGGTCAGAGCTCAACCTCGAATTCTTCCAAGCCTGGCCAATTGAAGGCAGCAGAGCTGATAAGCAGAGTCCAATTTTGAATCTGGAGTGCAACCTTGAGCACGTTTTGATTTCAGGAAAGGCTGACCCCGGAAGAATCTGAATTTCTGCCAAGAGGTGTCTTTACCTTTTCTATTTTTCAATATGGAGTTTCGTCTCATCTGATCCTTTGCTAGAAAACACATTTCATTTTGTTTACATTTCCCACATCACCCAACAGCAGTCCACTTATCATAAGATGCATCCAGATAGTGACAAGCTTGCACATACTTCACAGAAAGTGACTTACTCTGCAAAGGTCAGAGGGTCTAGGCCATCACTCACACCCTGCAGTAATTACGATTGTGGGCAGTGTGTGTCCATGGTTGTCGTTTCGTCATTTCAGGTAGTTACTTGGGCGGGCAGAACAGAGCAGAGGCTAGGACAGCAGCATAGGGTCCCTTCTGATTTAAAAGCTGCGTGCTTCTGACAGCTCTGAGAGGGGCTTTTATGGTTTTGTTTACCTTGTTCTGAAATGAAATGACAATTCATTCTTCACAAATAAGATGAAGACTCTCTGCAGCAAATATTTTCTTTTCTTTTGAAATAAATTTGAAAGAGGCTCAGGGATGCATTTCTATTTTCTTCTTAAACAGCAAGTGGAAAATCACTCCCAAAGCTTTGTCTTCTGACTCTGGCAGGAAAGACCAGTGATGCAAGAGCCAGTCCACTGGCAAATGACAAACTTTTGAAAATCCTCAATTGTACTTCTTTCTAAACACAGTTTTTCATAGGCTACATTGTGGTAGCCTGTTTTGCTGGTTTTTCATATTGTGGTAGTCTGTTTTATTGGTTACATTGTTGTTGAGAAAAGATCTCATTCTTTAGCCTAAACTATGCTGGAACTCACTATCTTGCCCATGTTGAAATATTCCTGCCTCAGTCTCCTAGATGCTAGGATTACAGTGTGAGTCACCACAGCAGGCTTAAATCATTGCTTTAGAATAAGAAGACATGTACTTGTTCTAATGGGCTGAGTGCTTAGAAGTACACATTTTGAAGCAAAGGCACATCTACCATATTACTCAGCAACACCACTCCTTACCACACTCAACATCCTACTCCATAGACCGTTGTCCAACCACATTCATTGCTGCTCTACTCACAATGGCTATACAATAGAAATAGAAATGCCCTAAATGTCTTTCAGCTGATGATATGTGGTTTTAATGTGTGTTCAAACTGCCCTTATTGAGTGGGGAGCTAAGGATATAGCCCGAGGAGACAGCAAGAGATTCAGGGTTCTGATCTAAACCCAAATAACAATTTTTGGAAATAACTTGTTTCTGAGAAAAATACTGACACCCAAAAACTAACCAAAACAATCTTCAAATCTTTCAGTACACAATGAATCTATGATGTCATAATTCAAAGGAAATAGCTTAATATTTTATATATGTAATGACTATTTGTAGATTCTGGTGTAACTGTCAACAGAGAGAACATTCATGGTCAAGCTTCAATGGGAGTAAGGGATGGCTAATCTTGGTTATCAACCTGACATACCCGGAAAGAGGAAACCTCAGTGGAAGAATTGGCTCCATCAGACTGGTCTGTGAGCATCTCTGTGGCGCATTTTCTTGATCCATGTGGAAAGGCCCAGCCCTCTGTAGGTAGTGCTGATCCTAAGCAAGTAGGCCTAGGCTGTATCAGAAAGGTAGCTGAGCAAGTCAGAGAGAGCAAGAGCGAGCTAGTAAGAAACATTTCTTCTGTGGTTTCCATTTCAGTTCCTGCCTCCATGTTCCATCCTTGAGTTCCTGCCCTGGCTTCCCTTGATGATGGACTGTCGACCATAGGTTGAAAAAAACCCTTTCCTCCCCAGGTTGCTTTTGGTCATGGTGTTTATTGCAGCAGCAAGAAGTAACTAGGAGTCAGGCAGTGGTGGTGTGCGCCTTTAATCCCAGCACTTGGGAGGCAGAGGCAGGTGAATCTCTGTGTGTTTGAGGCCAGCCTGGTCTACAAAGCAGAGAATTCCTGTCTTGGAGAAGAAGAAGAAGAAGAAGAAGAAGAAGAAGAAGAAGAAGAAGAAGAAGAAGAAGAAG
>CAJQZJ010000092.1:1241612-1292161 GCA_907164525.1 Lophiomys imhausi
GCTCCCACTCTGATGAGGAGCAGACATACCACGGTTACCATGGGCTCTCACTCCCTGTCCCTGCCCACTGCACTGGCTTTGTCTTTCTCTTGTACACTCTGAGGCTCTAAACTGCCCTCCTTCATGCAAGTAAAAGGCAATCGAAGAGCAGAAGGCTTTTGCTCAGTCTATATATTCATTGATGACCCGAGGGCGTGTGAGGAGGTGGAGTGGGGGATGGGGTATTGCGTGGTGGCACCTCAAGGTTTTTCCTTCTCCTTTACTGTTTTCTTCAATCATCTCCCCATCTCCCCGAAAGATTGGAGATCGACGAGGTGATGCCAAGGTGTAAGAAATTCCCAAGATGAGGCTTAATACAGACATCTCCTCCTTTCCCTTTCCCATCTTCCTTGAGACAAGGTCTCATGTAGCCCTACATTCACCTCTAGGGTGCGAAATTATAGGCGGGCTCAACCACACCCAGTTTTTGAGGTGCTGAGGATCAAGCCTACGGTTTTGTGCATGCTAAAGAAGCATTCTAACATACAGGAGCCTTGTCTTGAGAATACCTATAACCGGAACCTAAGCTTCAAATTCATATTGTTTATATGGTGGGTGTTATTCAGATACTGGAAATGCTATATTATGCCAAGGTAGGCCTAACTACAGCTCCCCAAAAGAGGCAGTTAATTTTTGGCTTAATGATTCCTCCGGTCAGAAGGATTCTTTTGTTGTTGTTTTGTCTTGTTTTGTTGTTTAATGCAGTTGCATGAGCTCCATTCATAAATATTTTGATTTAGTAAATTTGATGTATGTTGAAAAACTCAGAAGTTTTAATCAGTGCCATGAATAATTCTGGAAGCCATTGAGGCTTTAGGAGTAGTCCTGTCTCCACGTCAGGAACCAGTAAAGCTCACCTCCCAAGCTTAACCCAGCCTACCACTTATGGTTGCATATAAGTCTTTATTGGAATATAACCATGCTTAAGTTTTTTTGTATCAGGTAGGGCCATCTTGGTGATATAATGATGAAACCTAATAGTTATGGCAGAGACCATATGACCCTCTGAGGGTCATATCTGAAGCATGTGGAACTCTGCTCTTGCCTGCTTCGTAACTAATTGCAGTCACGTTATCATTTCTGATGGAAACTAAGTACTGCAACTCGGTACTCGCTAGTGACTGAAACACCACACTATCACCATCTCATTAGAAAGATGATCTTTTCTAAAGCACGGGATTTACCAGCCAAGTTGATTTTTCCCCTAAGTTGCACTGCCACCTACTGGTAGAAGTGTGAAATCACAGACACCTGAACAAATCCTCTGTTAATTAATGCCCCAAATTAGAGTCTTGCTTATGGACTTCATAATAATGGACCCTACTTGGTGGAAATAAGAAAAACTAAAGAGATTAAACAATAAGTTTTTCTATATTTTTTCTCTTCAAATACTCAAGTGTAGCATTTCCAGTCCAGGGGACATTTATTTCGAGATTGCTGTGAATATGACCGCATGCCTGTCTTCAAAGGTTCAAGTGTAATGCTATTGAAGACATAAAATTTTCAGATTCCTTCCGTATCTCAAGCTGATGAAAGGAAAGAATAGTCAGGCATAGAGATGCTCACCAAGGGGACTGTGCATATGTCAGCAATAAAAAGGCAGACGACAGAAATCAAATCATTGGTTTTCAACCTTGACTACCGATTAAAAGCTCACTGGAGTTTTAAGAGACAATGATTAGAGGTTCTGATCTAACAAGTCTGAGATGATGCCTGGACATCAGTTTGTTTATTTTTTTTCCAAGTTCTCCAGTGGTTTTAATAAACAGTAAGAGCCGGGCGGTGGTGGCGCACGCCTTTAATCCCAGCACTTGGGAGGCAGAGGCAGGTGGATCTTTGTGAGTTCGAGGCCAGCCTGGTCTACAAAGTGAGTCCAGGACAGCCAGGGCTACACAGAGAAACCCTGTCTCGAAAAAACAAAAAAAAAAAAAGAAAATTAATAAACAGTAAGACAGAGTCCTTAATCAGCAGTGTGTCTCAAATGATGGAATATATCACCTAATCATCAGGGTCCCCTGTTTTAGCATGTCTCAAATGATGGGATACACTCCAACCATCACAGCTCCCTGTTCTCACCCTCAGATTTCAATTCAGTAGCTCTGTGATGTCGTCTGAGGCCCAGATCCCTACAAAGCTTCAAGGCAATGCTGTGGGTGCCATCTGGGGACCATCCTACTAAATGAGGAAGGAATTAGATCATTCCTGTCCATGATTTTTATGCAAACTGCTGATTTTATGCAAATCACTGCTGAGATTTTTAAATAGATGGGTATCACCTAGTAGTTAACTGAACATGAAAATGTGAAGGCTCCAGTCTCAGAAACTCAATATATCCCCATTTCTAATAAGTATTCAAGAAATTCATTCATCATTTCTTTCTCTTTTTTCTTCTTTCCTTTCATTTTTCCCCCCTCCTTTCCTCTTCCCTCTCCCATCCTCCTTCTTCTTGTGTGTGTGTGCCAGTCTTGTATTCTAGTCAGGCTTGCCTGGAACTAATTGTAACAGTCCTGCCTCAGCCTCCTTAGTGCTGGGACTTGAGTCCTAAGACACAACATCCAGCTGTCCCAAGTAATTTCAAAATTCAGAATCAGAGAACCAGATATAAAGTGTAATTTTCTCTGAGTCTCATTTAAAGAGCAGTATCATTGTTTGTTAATTTGACATGCTACTCAAATCAAGTGGGGGAATTTTTTTTTCTTTTTCAGGGGTGAGAACAAATCATTCAAAAAGTTAGTGGCTAAAAGGAAGAGCAATTTCATTATACTCCTGACTCCACGGGTTGCTGAGTGGCTCTGCTCACTGTGGGGTGCACCAACATCACTCAGCAGGGTGGCATTCTTTGTTTATAAGCTCCCAGAGAGTTCCAGGACACTATAAATGGAGTGGCCATTCTCTCAGTTTATTTATGCATTGTTCTTTTAATCTCTTTTGTTTATGACCTGATACTGTTATTTATTGGTGTTGCAGGAAGTGGCTTTACTCACTAAACCATCACCCCAGCCAAAAGCTCTCTGGTTTTTAATGTGAGCATTTGTAGGGATGAACTTTCTTTCTAGCCCTGGCATGGCATGGCCCCACACTCCCCACCACGGCCCCACACTCCCCACCATGGCCCCACACTCCCCACCATGGCCCCACACTCGACAGGCTGCACTTTGGGGCTAACACTCTAATGCAGATGCTTGAACTTCTTCATGATTTTTGCACAACGGTATTGCATTCCTCTTTGGCACTTGGTCCCACAAATGTAGCCCCTGCTATGACTCAAACCGTATCTTTCAGTGGGAGAAGTGTTAAAAATGTTAGTAGCTAAGTCAGGTGTGTGCCTGTGCATATCTGTAATCCAAGCTTACTGGAAGTGTGAGGTGGAGGAAGTGAGCTGAAGGCCAACCTGGGCTACAAAGTGAGAATCCTATCGCAAAAAGCCCCTCCTTGTATGCTATCATTTGAAATCACACTGTGGCATGCATTTGTAGGTCAGAGAGCGACTTTCAGGAGTCGGCTCTCTGCCTCTCTGATGTAAGTCTTAAGAACTGAACTCAAGCCATCATACTCAGCAGAAGGACCTTTGCCATTTCTCTGTCCCCAAAGCATCTATCTGTAGTCAGTCACTCGGAACCTGGCAGAAATTTCACTCCCCACTAGATCTCCATGTTCAGTGTTAAACTTTCAAAATACAGAGTCAGGTAGATAGGTTCTATTAAGCATAAAGAAGGAAAACAGATCATGAAATTGAGATTAGACTCCATTCTGCTATGCTTTAGGATTAATAAACACTGTGTAAATCTACTGTCCTATCTTACTGGGTCCCTGCTGGTTCCGTGTGTGTGGTAACCTTTGGGCTCACTCACTTGTCTTGCCCACTTTGGCACTAATAAGTGCTTATCCAACATCAACATGCAGGATGAATGTGTATGTACAGTTACATGATAACAAAGATGGTGGCTGTCTTTGTCATTTTCTCTACGGATGCAGGCAGGTCCAGGGGCTTTGCAAACCTGAACTTGTGTTTAGAGCATCTACAAAGCCGTTTGAAGTTATTCGAAGATGATAGTGACAACTAGTCTAGTCCATGAGCCCTGTGAGAACTGAGGTCACAATAGTCTTTTCAGATCACAGTTCTTTGCACTACTTTACATGTAAGGAGAGATGCAATAAATGGTGGTCTAGCAATAATAACAACCAAAATAATTATAAAAAGAAAAATCCCTCCTTGTTAGTAAAATGTTGCATTGCTATGACAAATATCTGACAAAAAGAAGCATAAGGACGTAAAGGACTGAGGGAGGGAGGGAGGGAGGGTGGAAATATGGAAGGAAGGGTTTATTTTGACTCACAGTTTGAGGGTACAGTCCCTCATAGCACGAAGGCATTGTGGCCAGACTATGACAAGGCTGTTCACATTGCATCCACAGCCAGGAAACAGCGAGACATGAATCCCAATGGTCCAATTGCTTTCTCCTGTGTACTCATTCTGGGACCCCAGCAGGTAGAATGGAAGTGCCCAAATTCACCCATTGTCAGTTAAAGCTCTCTGGAAAGTGCCCTCACAGACATGACAAGAGGTGTGTCTGCTAGATGACTCAGAGTCCGTCGAGTTGACAATGGAGATCATTCCTTATGAGTGCAGATACCGCTGATGCAGGATGGAAAATGGTACTTGGAGTGTTTGCACAGGGTGTGCAATGATTCTTGAAACTGCCGCATGGGGTTGAACTTTCACTAGATTAAATAATCCACTATTCTGGATAACTGTCAGAGAAAGAAGTTGCATTGTGAAGAAATGAGGGTTAGCAGAGAGTATCACAAGGAAACAGCAACCATGTTAGTGGCAGCAGGAAAGTGGCCTGACAAAGGTTTAGTATGTGCAAACAGGGGTACACCATCAAAGGGACGACGGGAAAGGAGAGACTGATGACTTTGGGGTGCTTTGGAGAATCTGAATTCCCACAGTGGCAGTAATCAGTGTCCTTTCTGTCTGTCATTTGTTGGTGGAGATGGGTGACAGTTTTCATGCAGTCCTCAGCTAAGACACATTCCAAACATGAACATTTTCAAACGAATTGTCAGACGTCTAGAGGATGGGACAGGGATGTGGAGCGGTTGTATCCCTAGCATGCATAAAGCTCTGGGCTGGATTCCTAGCACTATATAAACTAGTCATTGTTGTGCATACCAGGATCAGAAATTTAAGGTCATCCTTACCTACAAAGAAAGACTGAGACCAGACTGGGTCAAGGGAAAACCTGTCTTCAAAAGAAAGGAGATGAAAAGAAAGGAAGGAGAGAAGGAAGGGAAGAAAGAAGTCTAGAGGATGGTCCTTAACTCTGATCTACGCTGAAGGAACAGACAGAAATTAGCAAGTAGAGGGATTTGAGAATGTAAGGAAGTTTTTTGGGCAACATAGTAGAGCAAATGCTTCCCTTTACAAATCTTATGGTACTAACTGGAGAAATTAATATGTAATCCTTCAACTTAGAAGAGTACAAAGGCCAAAAGAATAGCTAAGGAGTCAGAGAATAAATGAATAGCTACTTTGATGGAAAGAGTTCTGGGTGCTTGTTCAGGGCTTAGAATGGCCCAGCATTCCCAGAGTTCTTTGGAGGAAAGGTTGTTTGCTATGTGGTAAATATGATAAGTGAGGGATTTGACTTCAACTACTGAAAGAGCTGACCACGCTCAGGTATCAGTCTCCACCAGCTAAAGAGAGGAGATGACTAATTAAGTGAAAGTTTGAAGTTGTAGCCCCCAAACCAACTTAGGACAACTCTACAGGGCCACCCCAGCTTCAAAAGTCCCTGCAGAGTTGGCTGAAGTCCCTGTTGGGAATGCAGCACCAGCACCGTGCAACCTGTCACTGCTTCTTCCCCTTCCTTTCCCCGTGCCCACCCCAGCATTCCTGGGTAGACATCTTGTTTATTTATCTACATCTCAGAGTAAGCTTTCCAAGAACTCCTGCCATGACTGTGGATCAGATGAAACTCTAAGGTCAAGTGAGCCACCAAGACTATCTTAGGTCATCCTAAGGATGCTCTGCATGGACAGCTGCTTAAAATGCCACTAGATTTCTTGTACCTGGGGAAAGAGTCATCAAGAGCTGGAATAAAAAGCTAAGCACTGAACTGACCCTGAAAGGAGTCCCTAGTCAGGGACACAGAAACAGCAACGGTGGAGCCAGCCGGGACACGTGGGTGTGCGGTCTAGTTCGTGTTCACTGAAACTAAATTCACGCAGAGGAAGCGAAGCAGCTCTGTTCCAGCTTTTATGCTTGGGCCTAGTCTGGAGCTCTCCCTTCAGGATGTCCCAAGTCTAGCTTTTCTCCTGGCTCTGCCAAGCTTGCCCAGCTCAATCCTGCCTCCTGCTCCTGCCAACCAATTTCTCAAGCCCTCCAGCTCTCGTCCATAATACACACTTCGCCCTTACCGACTCTCCTTCCGTGCAACCTCCCCAGGTCCAGCCACTTTCTCCCACTCCCTCCCTCAGAAGCACCCGCCTTGCTTGTTCGGCCACGCCCCCGGAATCTGACTCCGCCCCCCTGAGGGCTCCACTTTTTCTCTCCTGGCTACGCCCCTTCTCGCTGTCCCGCCTGGACCCTCTCTCCCGTCTCTCTCCCCCCTTCCCGCTGCCGCATTACGCCCCATTTGTCTGGTTACGCCCCCAAAATCTGGCCCAACACCCTCTCTGGACCCTGTCTTCTCACCTGACCACGCCTCCTCTCTCTGCCTCGTCCCACCCTCTCGCCAGACTAGGTCCTCTCCCGTAGCCTCAACACGCCCTGCTTGCTCGGTCACGCCTCCAAAGTATGTCCCCGCCCCTTCTCAGGTTGGCCGCTCTCCTCCAAACCACGCGCCCTCTCGTTGCCACGTTCCGCCCCTCTCTCCAATCGCCAGGCCCGGCTCATTCACTGCTCCGCTCTTCTCTCCAGGCCCCGCCCTCCCCGCTGTCGTACCCCGCCCCACCATCTCGGCCACGCCCCGAAAGTCTGATCTCCCCCCGCCCCTTCCTGGCCCCGCCCTTGCTCCCGGCCACACCCCTCTCTGATTCTGGTCTCTAGTTGCCGCGCTCCGCCCCGCTTGCCAGGCCACGCCCTCTTGGCCTCTCCTCCTCCTGCCTCTCAGCAGGCGAGCAACCCCGGCCAGCAGCGGGCACCATGGGGACAGCCTCTTCGCTGGTGAGCCCCGCTGGCGGGGAAGTGATCGAGGACACGTACGGGGCAGGCGGCGGCGAGGCCTGCGAGATCCCGGTGGAGGTGAAGCCCAAGGCCCGCCTGCTGCGCAGCTCGTTCCGCAGGGGCGCGGGAGCCGGGCCAGGGTCCCTACCTCGCGCGGCGGGCGGCGGCGGGCTGCTAGGCGCCAGCTTCAAGTCCACCGGCTCGTCCGTGCCGGAGCTGGAGTATGCGGCGGCCGAGTTCGAGCGGCTCAAGAAGGAGTATGAGATCTTCCGGGTCAGCAAGAACCAGGAGTTGCTGTCCATGGGCCGCCGAGAGGCCAAGCTGGACACCGAGAACAAGCGGCTTCGGGCGGAGCTGCAGGTAACGCAGGACGGAGCGCGCCCCGCAAGCGGGAGGCTCTGGGGAAACTGAGACCCTGGAGTGCTGCTTAGCCGCTTGGTGGCACCACCATCCTAACCCAGCTACAAACCAAGTTGTTTTCCAAGTTGGACAGAAGCTGTTCCTCGTTTCTGAGGAATCTTTATTTGAGTCTAAATTAATTTCTTATCAGCACCCACCCCTTTCAGTTTCCGGTTCATTCATTTAGACACCTTGAATCAATCAACCCAAGTCCTGAAACCGCAAATACCACACTGTGATGAAACTTCACACAACTCCTCCCAGTTAAACACATCTCCAAGATGGAGCAAGCTCTTGGCTCAGTTTCTTCGTGACGTTCCTACAGATTCTGAGTCTTAATGATATGATAGACTTTTTCTGTAAACCTCCTGATTTTATCGTTTTTAACCATTGCAGTTGATCTACTCAACAGTTATTGTTGTGCTATTATAGATCGGCTTTAATTCATTCCGATAGTAGGTAAAACAAAATTTCTCAGAGGAAAATAATCTAGGACTATATGCCATGGGCTCAGAGCCCCTCTGATGGTCATTTGTGTATGCCTTTCTTTTCTATGGGACCGAGCTCTGACAGCCCAAGAACTCCAGGACCCAACGAAGGAAGACTTAAATAAACACCAAAGTTTTTTGTTTTTGTTTGTTTGTTTGTTTTTAGAAGGCTCTTTCCTTCTAGTCAGGCATCTTTCCCATCAGGTTTTATGAGGCCCTTCAGTTTCTGTTATGCTCTTAGCCTATTGTCTGGGAAGATGTTCTCACTGGCAGCTCCTTGTGGCCCTCATTTTCTACTGGGAGGCCAGTGCACTTGCCCATATAAAGTGGACTTGTGCATTTCTCATTCGTGTCTATTTATGTGTGTGCATCACTGCCACTCAGAACCATGTGGTGGGTAGAAAGGGACAGGATAAAGAGGCCAGCAGAAAGAGGACTGACAGACACACGGTCACAGATCACTCCTGTCAGCAATCCCAATTCCTTGTGTAACCTGTTGTACCTTTCTTACCTGCATAATTTTGAGACACTCTCCTACGTTCATTTCAATCAGCCTCCCATGGATCCAGACTGTGAATGGCTCAGGGGAATCAGTAAAATGATTAATATATAAAGCCAAAACGCTGAGCACAGAAACTTTCATACTTAATTATTCTTCAAACTAAGCCTTACAAATTGCTTTTCTTATTCTCTTAGAAACCCGGGACATAGAAAAATTCTATGAGCTGGTGTGGTATTTAAATGAAAAAGCTTTAATTTCCATCAAGAGCTCATTGCTGAAGAACCTATTTGGTAGGATTCAAACATGTTTGCATTTTTTTTCTATTTTGCTTGAAAAAAAAAACATGACAGTGTAGAAGTTTTTGATAATTGATAAAATAGTGAGTAGAATAGTAAAGATCCCAACATATGTAAAGATATATGTAAGAAATTAAAGTGTTGATGAAAGGCTGCTTTTGTTAAGAGATAACAAGGTATATCATTCCAGGCACTTCAGAAAACTTACCAGAAGATACTTCGGGAAAAAGAGGGTGCCTTAGAAGCAAAATACCAAGCCATGGAGAGAGCAGTCACATTTGAACATGACAGAGACAGAGTTAAAAGGCAATTCAAGGTAAATTCTTGGTATTTCTATACCCCACCAGAAGTGACACAGATTAAAAACTAGTTTTAAAAAGTTCATTAGAGCCAGGTGTCACCACACCTTTAAGCCCAGGACTCTGGATGCAGAGACAGACACATCTCTGTGAGTTTGAGGCCAGCCTGGTCTACAAAGTGAGTTCCAGGGCAACCAGGGCTACATAGAGAGACCCTGTCTTGAAAACAACAATCAAAATGTCACCTGATATCATGCTGAGTAGAGTAAAGGGAGTAACACCATGAAGGTCATAAAAACTAGAGAAGAAAGTGGTTCATGTTTCCAGTTAGGTGTCATTTATTTGATACAGGGACGTGAAAGTGAACATTTTAGTTGAGCTATTGAAAGATGAGAGGGTGAATTTTTCTAAATTTTATTTTTAATGGGAGAAGCAAATGTAAATTCAGTGCCTGTGGAGGCCAGAGTGCCAGGGTCTCTTGGAGCTGGAGTTGCAAGACATTGTAAGCCACCCATTTGAGTGCTGGAAATCAAAGTCAGGTTTTCTGCAAGAGCAGTATGTGCTCTTAGGCACTGTTACCATCTCTCCAGCCTCCAAGAATGTGTTTCTTTGTGAGATGAACACTTTGGAAGTGTTTGGAGGATATTCTGTACTGTATTTGGTATGTATGAGGAAAACAAATGCTGCCAGAGTTCCGGCAAGTTCTATTGTGAACAATACAGTGAGTGTCTGGAGAAGTCATTCTGTGAGAGATGAGGAGACAGAGAAACAAATGGATAGTGACTTTATGAATTAATGGGGTTTGTTCTTCCCCTGAAAAGCTGGTAGCACAACTTGTGGTTGTGAAGAAATTTTCAAACTTCAATTCTACTGTTTAAAGATTTTTAGGGAGACCAAAGAAAATGAAATCCAGGACTTACTGAGGGCCAAGCGAGAGCTGGAGAGCAAACTTCAGAGGCTGCAGGCTCAGGGGATCCAAGTGTTTGACCCTGGGGAGTCTGATTCGGATGACAACTGCACAGATGTCACTGGTAAACTCATTTCGTGTTCGTGTTCCACCTTACACAGAGCTGTAGTGATGCTCAGAGCCAAATACTGTAGTCCTCTCACTGTCTGTGTAGGCTCAGGCTCAGTGCTTACTCTGCTCTTACAAATAGGAGAGACCTTTCTCTCAGGGCTAGACTTTCTCTTGTCTTTATGCTCTGCCAACTATCCTAGCCTATGATGTGCATGCGTATCTCTCTCTCACACACACTCTCTCTTCCTCTCTCCCTCTCTCTTTCTACTCCCCCAACCCCCACCCAAGGTACCTTGTTCCAGATCACATCTGCAATTTCGCCAAAGGCAAAAAGAAGGGAGAGGGTGTGAGTTGATTTTTTTGTTGCTGTGAAAAAAATGCCGGGCAACAAACCATTCAAGGAGGAAGGTCTTGTTTCTGCTCACTGCAAGGATGTCACAGCAGCAAGAACATGAGGCAGCTGATCCCACTGCATTCACAATTAGGAAACACATAGTGATGAACCCAGCGCTCAGCTGGCTTTCTCCTTTCTATGCAGTTTGGAACCCCCAGCGGGTGGGCGTGGTCCAGCTCATTTTTAGGGTGGATCTTACCTCCTCAGTTAACCTACTCTAGACAATCTCTCTCAGACAGGTCCAGAGGTTTGTCTCTTCAGTGATTCTAAATCCTGTCAACTGAACAATCGAGATTAACCACCTTGCAGGCCTCCAAGATGGCTCCAGGGTTATAGTTGCTTTCACCCAGGCCTGGTTACCTGAGTTCTATCCTGGGACCCCACAAAGTTGCAGGAGAGAACTGACTCCTGAAGCTGTCCTCTGACCTCCACACACACCACGGCATGTGCACGCATATGCGCGCGCACCCACACACACACAAATAATTTTGAAAAACTTTTTAAAAAATAGCTTTTCCTGAAAGCACAACCTGAAATACAGTCTCTGCTCAAATGCCCCTGGCCAAAGCCAGACCTAGGAAGACTGGAAAGTATGATCCATAGCCAGGCAGACACATGTCCGACTAAAGTGCAGGGGGAAATATACACCCTGGAGTTATGTGCTCTACAGATTATTTCCTTATATTCATGTATTCTTTTCAACCTTGTACAATACCTGCATTCTGTTTAACTGTTTCCAATACAGTTTTGTGAGTGACTCAAAAAACTTTGGTTTTATAGAAAACATTTTACCAGCAATAAGGAAAAGCCTGAAATCAAGGAATTGAAGGCATTTTCCATGTTTTAGGAAACTATTAATCAACTGTGATTAATATGAGATAAAGGAAAAGTTTCTTGTATGTGTAAGGAGGTGATGCTGCCGTCCCCCCCTATTTATAAGGATTGTGTTACAGTCTTACAAAGTGATGTATTTGGGAGTAAGATATGGCAATTGGTAGTTCCTTTCTAGTTTTCATTTTATTCCCATCGGATTGTGACTAGCATCCTGGGACTCTTACCACTAATTTTTGAGAAAAAGATGCAGTGATTCTGGCTGACCAAGAGCAGCTGAGAAAGTGCCTCCTTGGGTTAGTCTTACTGGTTGCTTCCATATTGGCTTGTTCAAAGGTACAATGTATCAAAGCTACTGTAGTTGTTTTGGCAAGTTAACGCTCCCTTCTTGGTCTTTCTCCTTGGTACATTGATTTAAACCCGAAGGACACAAGTTATCAGTGTCCTGTTGACAGTCTACCTTCAGAGGCCCTTCATAAACTAGGCATAGTGCCATCCCCCATTAATCTCATCACTCAGGAGGCAGAGGCAGGTAGGTCTCTGGGTGTTTGTGGTCAGCCTGCTCTACATAGTGAGTTCCAGAACAGCCAGGGCAAAGTCTCGGGGGGGGGGGCGGGGGGGGGAGTTCCTTCACATTTTAATTGACGTGTAAATGCCCAATTGCAAGTAGATCTTTAGAATTGCTTGTGGTGTTTTTAACCTGCCTCGCTTTAATTTTTTATGACATTTTTATTTTGTGTGCATGTATATGGGTATGTATTTGTGTACATGTGGGTAGGAGTGCATGTGTGTGGATGTCAGAGGATAGTCTGTGAGAATCAGCTCTCTCCTTCTACCAACTGCACTCCGGGTATTGGACTTAGGTCCTCAGGCCTGATGGCGAGTGCCTTTATATGCTAAACCATCTTGCTGGCCCTGAACTGCCACTTACTAAAATTCTTTTGTTTCTTAGATTCCTTTTTATTTTCCTTTTTCCTATTTTAATCCTTTCTTTGAATTTGAGATGATAAGCAGAATTGTGTTAACTAGAGCTGACGCGCTAAGCCAAGAGTCAGTGCCAGAATGTCTTGAAAACCATTATTTGAATACTTAGTATACTTACAAATAGTGTATCTTGACATGAGAAACCCCATTTGACATATGTGGTGAGTTTTTAAATATTTGGTTACTTGGTTTTAGTGAAACTCCAATTCCTTGTTGCTACAGCTGCCGGAACACAATGTGAATACTGGGCCAGCAGAGCCTTGGGAAGCCAGCATTCCATAGGCAGCATGATCCAGCTTCAGCAGTCCTTCAGAGGTCCCGAGTTTGCCCACAGTTCTATAGATGTGGAAGGGCCATTTGCAAACATCAACCGAGGTAACCGGTCCCTTGCCTAGTAGTTGTGACTGTTCGTGTTCTAGAATCTTGTACAACAGAGCGTGACATTAGTGTTCTGCTGCCTTCCATTGGCAAGCCCGCAGGCACAGAGGCAGTGACTGACCAGGCTGAGTTTATGTATTTCTTGTTAGAATAACATGGGCCTCCTGCCATCCTGGCCACCCAGGTTCTAGCAGCTGTGTTAGTCTCCGAATTTGCAGGTGATTTTGTTGAGCCACAGGGCTATGATGTAGAATAATTGAGAAACAGTATTTTTGTCTTTCCCTCTTGCTCCTTTGATGGTACTGAAAGAGCATGTCGTGAAGCAAAAACCAATAAGGCCTGTTAGGTCACAAAAGACTGTGCGTATCATTTTAGTATTACCTGGTGCCCCCAAAGCTCTGAGATGTTCAGAACTGCAGAATCATTGCAGACCCGAGAGCCTGTCCGAAGTTCCACTCCTATTCTTGAAAACAGTAAAGTCATTTCACTGGAGCAGTGCAAATCATTTTTATATTGTGTTCTTGATTGTCAGCTAGTTCACAATTTTCCCTTCCCACTAAAGAGCATAAAACTGCTTTTCATTTTACACTAGTCCTAAACTCTCTTTTTGCCTCATTGGATGCAAGAATGAGAACACCTTGGGAATGCTGAACTGAGTGGCTCATGTAAAATAGAATTAAAGCTGCTTACCCTGGGGGATCCATTGTTCTCCAGGGAACACCATACATTGCCTCAAATCCCAGAAGAGAACTTGAGGCTAGAGATTAATTACCTTTTAATACATTCCTCTAGCTTTGTCAGTATTAACACATGATAACAGAGTGTATGTCTGTTAAGGTTTTTGTTTTTGTTTTTGTTTTTCAGACTTACTTAGAATCATTTTGTCAATTGTATTCTGGTATGTTTCTCATGAATTTATGGAAATTTTACTTCCAGATGACTGGGATGCTGCTGTGGCTGGTTTACTGCAGGTCACTCCCTTGTTCTCACACTCCCTGTGGAGTCACTCTGTCAGATGTTACCTCATCTCCACAGAGGAAACCCAGCCCGAAATGGAACTTTTCCTTAAGGTGAGAACATTCATAAATTGTGTATTCGCTCATTGAAAATACAAAGTCTAGGGCTGGAGAGATGGCTCAGCAGTTAAGAGCTCTGGCTGCTCCTCCTGCAGAGGACCCAGGTTTGTTTCCCAGCACCCACATGGTAGCTCACAACTGGCTGTACCTCCTGTTCCAGGGGATTGAATGTCCTCTTCTGTCCTCTGCAGGCACCAGACATCCATATAATACATATGCACACATAAAGGCAAAACATCCATATGCATAAAGTGAAAACAAATAAATCTTGAAAGAAAGAAAGAAAGAAAAAAATACGTTAGTAGCTGGAGTGATGGCATACATCTGTAACCTCAGCACTCAGGAGACAGAGGCAAGAGGAAGATGCTGAGTTTGAGGCTAGCCTGGACTACATAGTGAGAGCCTATCTCAAAACACACAAAGTAGAAATTAATATTATATTTGATTAAGTAAATTAAATTAAATTTTAATATAAAATTAAAAATAAATTTAAATAAAATTTAAATTTTATAAATTAATTTAATAAATAAAATTTAAATATAAAATTTAAAATTATATAATTAAATAGATATAATATTAATATTATATTCGGACTATAATTGTATTTAAACTAAAGTAGCTTGCTACCTATGAATTTATCCATCTTAAAACCCAGAACACATTGGGCTTTGCTTATGATGCAGTTTGGGTCAGTATTCACACATGTAAAGGTCGACGTTGTGTGAAGACTCCTAGATTTTGTTTAACTTTCTACTGAAACAAGGACAGGAGTTAAAACATGAAGATAAAACTAAGATGTTGGAACTTTATGGCTTGTTTTCTTTTCCTTTTAATTTTATAGCTAAAATATATCATCTTAGCCAATGTCTTAGTGGCGCACACCTTTAATCCAGCACTTGGGAGGCAGAGGCAGTTGAATCTCTGTGAGTTCAAGGCCAGCCTGGTCTACACAGCAAGTTCCAGGACAGCCAGGGCTGTTACACAGAGAAACCCTGTCCTGTAAAAACAAAAACAAACAAATAGGCCAATCTCTTAATGTAAAAGTAGAAACTATAGCTAAAATTTTCCATAGTAACATGGCTTTTTCATATTTCATTAAGTATTCTCAAAGGTGTTTGAATCCTTTATTGGCTGTGTCTGATTTAGTTGCTATCCTTAAATTTGTTTCAGATAATACCAAAGTTTCATCCATATCATGACTTTGAACTTCTCATAGCATCCCACGGAGTTATTCTAAAGTAGGGCTCAGCAAACTACAGCCTGTGGCCACTTCTGGCTTGCTACCTTGTTTCATGTGACCCAGAGCTAAGATCTGGTTTTACAATTTAAACTATTTGAAAGAGGAAATATAAGAAGACTATTTCATTATGTGAAAATTATATGAAATCCACATTTTTTTATCTATTAAAAAGAAGTGTTATTGGAACACCTACAGGTGTATGCATGTGAATGTGTGTGTGTGTGTGTGTGTGTGTGTGTGTGTGTGTGTGTGTGAGAGAGAGAGAGAGAGAGAGATCAATTGATTGATTGATCTGTGGCTACACTACCAAAGGAGTTAATTGGGACAGAAACCAGAGATTTAAAAAGTCCCTGCTAAAACAGATGAATTATTAAATGTTTTTTTTCATTAAAAATTTTTGCCATCTGACCTTTTATAGGAGAAATCTGTCAAGCACTGTCTCGAGTGAATTTTATTAATCTGCATGCCCCAAGATAAACCTGCTGAATTCATAGTCTATGGATTGTTAATAGATTTATTTAGTGGGCTGGAGAGATGGCTCAGCTGTTAAAGGCTAGGCTCACAACCAAAAATAGATTTATTTAGCATTTCTTTGTGATGTTACTCAATCTTGATAAAATTGTAGAATATTCTAAATCTTGAAGCTTCCATCTAGTAGTTGTATGCAGGTTACTCCCAAGGACAATTGGAGACTTCTAAGTAACTGCTTGCATAAATATCATTATTTAGTAATATACTTTATCATAGACTGATTTTTTTCATTAAGATTTTTAAATTTTTTATGTTTCCAGAAATGAAATCTAGGGCTTTTCATATGCTAGGCAAGCCCGCTATCATGGAAACTACATTTCCTCGCTCAAAGTATCATATTTCATACACACACAGAGAGAGAGAGAGAGAGAGAGAGAGAGAGAGAGAGAGACACATTCGGATCCTTTAAAACAAAAAAAAACAAATTATGCATGATGAAAGTAACAAGAAATACCCAATCTAACTAACCTAATACTTTCTTCTGCTGTTTGACTATGAAATAAATCATTTTCTGCCCTAGAAAATAGCCATGTTGTTAAGCTATTATTTTTTGTTCTAGAGAGAAATGTACTTTTGCTTTATAAGATTTTCTTTAAAATGTGATTGTTTTAATTTTTGTATTAGAATACAGCTTATAGAGGCTGTTCTAATGTATGCCTTTTAAACAATAAAATTGTCTCTACACCTTTAGCTAAATATATCATGCTTTTATGTATTTTAATTCATTTTTAGGATCATTCACCTAGACTTAAAAGAATGTGCGAGACAATGGGATATTTTTTCCATGCTGTTTATTTTCCAGTAGATGTTGAAAATCAGTATCTCACTGTAAGAAAGTGGGAAATCGAGAAGAGTTCTTTAGTTATTTTATTCCTTCACTCAACATTACCAAGGTAAGCCGAAAAGGATCTCTGATTTACCATTCACGTTAGCTGTGAAGAGACCACTGCTAAGTGAACGTAAAGATAAGTCCTAATTGCATTCTCGTAGTCAGAAACAGTGTGTGAAATCTAATAAACTATACTGCACACTCAAATAAAAAATGTAATGTTTTATACCATTAGATCCATTAGCATCATTAATATAATATCTGTTTTGGTCAGCATTTGGCAAATAGTGGCCCAGGGGGTGTATGGCTCTAAAACAAAGCTTTTCATTTGGGCTCCACCCATTTCAGCTCCCATCTTTCTAGCATCCAAACAATGCAAGCCAAAGTTCTTTTCAGTTTCCCAGGCTTTCAGAGTGCCTTCTCAATGGTTGCTCAGGACCTCGCACTGCCAGGTGCCAAGCTGAGCTACATGCCCCTTACTAATTCACTAAAGAACTCCCATTACATGCTACCAGGTATCAGCTTCTGTAAATAATGTTTACTGGACCACAATTATACACTCATTGATTTGTATAATTGTTTTTAGTAGCTGCTTTCATACTATAGCAATGGAGTATTTACAACAGAAACCCTATGTCCTACTTAGCACAAAATTTGTATCATCTGACCTTACAGAACAAAGCTGGTAGCTTCTCATTTCAGTCCACAGTAAACCTCCTTGTTTTCTTTCTTTGTATACAATTTGAGAGATGAGAATTTTCAATGTGAATATAACTATATTAATAAATATTACCTATGAGGTTTTTTAATCAGCCAAATATAGGTGATATAGATATAGATAAAAGAAAAAATGTGCTTCATTGGAGGTTAGCTATTCTATCTAGACATGTTGACTGGATTAAGCCTTGCAGGGCATTAGCTGTCTTTGAGGATTGCAATTTGCAGACCAGCCCAGGCAACTTACCAAGATCCTGTCTCAAAATGAAAAATCAAGGGTTGAGTATGTAGCTCAATTGCCAGGGGGCTTTCCCAGTATGCACGAGATTCTGAAAGCAGTCCCCAGCAGCACACAAAAGCAGGTATAGTGATGCATGCCTGGAACTTCAGCATTCAGAAGGTGGAGGCTGAAAAGAAGAGACTGAGGGTAAAACTCAATGGTAGTGTAATTGCCTACTGTTCATGTAGCCTTAGGTTCGATGGCCAGTTATACACACACATACACACAAAAAACCCTTATTCACACACACAGACCACACTCACACACACACTCATTCACACACACATACACACACCAGAAACACCCACCACACATGTATTCATACACACACACATACTCACACAAGACACAGTTGTTCACACATACACACACCACACACAGACACACACATCTTACAGTGCACACACACACACAAAAGAGAAATAAAAAAGGATGGGCCCACAGGCTACCTAGGGACTAGGAGAACAGAGCTAACAGCGCCTTCCTCAGAGTGTGTCTACAGTGCCCTTCAACTGGTCATCTTCAATTGAGTCTCCTTTCTCTACTTTTCTCTCCTTGCTTTAGTATTCATTAAGGATATATCATATTTAGTACCTAATGTTTAGGTTGCATCTTATGTTGCTTGGTAATATATGCCCTTCATTATTAAACAATTTTTTAAATTCTTATTTGTAATCTTTGAAGCCATCTTGCTTTTTTCTTTATCTTCAAGACATTCATTTGTTAATACGATACTATTCATTATTTTTATGCTTTTAACATCTATTTTTGCCTTCCTAATTTTAAACTTGAGTTTCCCCTCCCATTTATTTTCTATTATTTATCTTCTTTAACTAAAATGTTGTTTTTTAAAATGGTTCTTTTTAGAGAATCAGAATCCTAATTCCTGCATTTCTGTTTCAGCTTTATCTTGCTTGAATTTCTCTTATTTCACTGCATTCTTTTCATCATTTGCTTCTCTTAGGACTACCAAGAAGCATGGCGTTGGGGCTGGGAGAGTAGCTCAGTAGCATAGCACTTATATCTTGCATTGATGAGGCCTGGATTCCATCCCCAGGGAGCTCAAGAACAAAAATACAGAAGTAAGATCAGAAGCAAGGAACTCAGACTACAGAGAAAGCTATCGGAGCTTTTGCCCACTTCTGATTGGCTGGCTTTCTCAACTTCCCAAAAGACAAATCTAGAAAAGGCACCCCAAACAGCTTGGGAACTTCATGTGAGAGTACTTTCCTCATCACTAGTTACTCTCAGTGTGCATATAAGACCCACAGAGTTACTTAAAGATACTGTTCATCATTAGCTCCTCAAATCATCCGGTATTCACATAAGAAACACTGCTGTTTAGGTACCAGATCAATGCACAGAGCAAGCTGTACTAACAACACACCTGGCCGTAGGTGACGACAGCGAGTGGGAGACTCATTCTTCATGGGGAGTACAGGTAGCTGCCTCTCTGCTGTCACTTGCTGGAGCAGGTGCCAAAGGGGAGCTGACTTCTGACACTACTTGCATAGGTATTCTATAATGTAGATTTGACCCTCTCCTTTATGGCAAAAACCACTTACAGTGAAGAATAGGAACGATTATATTCTCATAGCTGTAGGAATCCTCCAGATAACCTGCTTGGCTGGCTTCCTACATCATGCCAGGGACATGCTTATACAGCCAGGGTCACCAAGAATGCTTGGTCCTGAGGAGGCGAGAGGAAGGCTGGCTGTCTCCCTTGGACAGCAGCCTGACCGACAGACAGCACAAAGAGGCTTCTGCCACTGGTTTGCTTTAGTATGCTATCCAGCCTTCTCAAGAAACAACAGGTCCCCTGAGGAATCCTTCAGTGCCCTCAGAGTAATTGTGTCACCTCCCAGTATTCTTTGGGACCTATTCTTGGATTTGTTCAGTTCTTTTTTTAACCAGAACGCCTCACAGAATGTAGTCACGTGGGAGTTCTTTGTCCACGGTTGATCTGCTTCCTTGGTTCCTCAGCTTCGCTGTTTTGGCTTCGACCACCTCATGAAGTAGTTTCTTTACAAACTGCATGTTTGCCTCCCAGCTCAGCCCTCTGGCTGGATCCTACGGAGCAGATCAGCATACCAGCTGGCCTCCTTCCTCTCTGACTTCGGCAATTATCCGCTAGTGAGCTATTTGCTTCAATTGTACCGTCTACCGTCCTTCCACCAAAGTGTTTGAACCAGGTACCGGAGCCCCACATTCCAGCTGCCCCATGTGCCAATTTTATGGTGTGTGGTTCCGAAATAGAAGCCCCACACTAGAATTCAGGGGGACTTCAGACTTTTCTCTCAAAACAGTAACAAAAGGACGGTTAAAATTCTGTACTTTCATGCAATGCAGTCAACATGCTAACATGAGAAACATGTATGAATCAATAGAGATGATTGGCACAGAAATAGCTACTAAGACTTTTCTCTTTCGTCTTTGGAATTATTATTTTAATATAATTTTAAAAGTTCTGATTATGTAAGCCCCCCATACATGCAATATTCATATGGTATAGAAAACCTCAGTAGATATTTCTTCCAGGATCTTCTAAAAATTATAACTATGGTTCCCTGTAACAAAGGTTTTTCTTTTTCCTTTACCTTTGCACCAATCAAGGTTTTTGCTAGTCATTTGACAGTCCCATTAACCCCCAGGTGTTTCCTGTAGTAGACACTGGATATAAGGATTCAGAACATGAGATAAGAAAGGGCTAAAGAAAAGGAAACTCCTGAACTTTTAGGGTTGATAATACTTGTATTTTAATTTAGAAAACACAAATTTGAAATGGAATCAGTTTTCCATTTACTTGCAAAGTTTCATGAGTCTGGTTTATTATTTTGAGGCTTGCACAAACAGTATTTTTGAGAATTTGTATGTTTAAAATGAATCAATTATGGAAACTTCATAGCTTAAGGCATAATTTATAGGTTTTATTCTCACTGACTAATGAACACACTGTGCATGTAAGACCATGTTACAGTGAGTGGTACCATTAAATGACCCAGTTTGGGAACTGGAAAGATAACTCAGTAAGTGAAGTGTTTGCTGTACACACATGAAGATCCAAGTTCAAATCCCTGAACCTACATACAAGTTGAGTACTGCTATGAATATCTGTAATTTCAGCACAAGGGAGGGAGGGACAGGCAGAAAGATCCCTGGGGTTTAATTGTCGGCCAGGCTAGCTGACTCAGTAAGTTCAAGATTCAGTAGAGAATGACTGGAGAAGACATTTGGCACTGACCTCTGGGCACGCAGTCATGCACACACATACGCACACACACACATTTTTGGAAAGCTTTTCTTCCTCTGTAGCTGGACTCTTGTCATTGTGGTAAAGCCCATTTGGGCACTTAGGCTGGTCACCTAAGTATCTGCTGCCATGTGCCATATAGTCCGTGAAATGACAATTTCCAATCTAGTTATTTACTGGAGGACTGTGAAGAAGCCTTTCTCCAAAACCCAGAAGGAAAACCACGATTAATCTACCATCATTTGGAGGATGGAGAAGGCACTTCCGACTCTGCCCAGCAGTTCCTGGATCAAGTTTCTAACCTAAGCAAGACTACCAAAGCCAAGGTAAAACACAGAGGATATGTCAGAAGGCATGCATGGCACAGATAAAGCCAGAGCCAGGAGGGGGATGGGCATGGGAAAGGAAGCCAGGGTGTCTGGAGAGAGGGGACATGCAGGAAGGGTGACCCAACTAGATCAATCCTGAAAAACCTCAGAGATTGTTTTATGGACCTGGGCTTTTCCCTTGGAGTAAGGTTGGGGGATATTGGTTGGCTTCGAGCAGAATGGCAGGGCCTGGCGTGGACCCCTGTTAGTGATTTCCTTGGTGTTGTGTGAGGAATAGAGTAGTTTGGAAGGTAGTGGGAAGTCTGAGCTGTGGTGCATCTACCCAGATGAGAGATGCCGCAGCACGTAACTGGAGGATGATAAAAGGGAAGAGACACTGATACCCCCAACACACACAAATGTATACATTGTTCACATTGAATCCCTGTGTGAGCTCAGACAAGGTATTTAATTTACCTCAGTTTCCTCTGCTGAACAACAGGGTTACAATATAGTATCTTTCTTGTAAGGAGCTTGGCGGGACAAAAGGTATTTAATTTGCCTCAGTTTCCTCTGCTGAACAACAGGGTTACAATATAGTATCTTTCTTGTAAGGAGCTTGGCGGGACAAAAGACTTACAATGTTAAAAGGCTTGCTGCCGACTGCCCCTCCTGCTACTGTTGCTGTTACAGTGTTTCATTGTTACTATGGGACCCCCTTTTCCCCTTAGATCATCCATCACTCAGGGGATCCTGCAGAAGGAGTGTATAAAATTTACATGGATGTGGAAAAGATTATTAAGCAGGTAAGTTTGATTTTATCTGTAAGTCTACATCTAAAATAGCTTAGTAATATTTTTTAGAGAGTTTTCCACACAAAACTACTTGTATATCATTTCTGAGAACAGTATCACAGGAGAGTGCAATGGTTTTGTCGGGAGTTGGTCCTGGGGTGAGACTGTGGTATTGTCAGGATCCGCCTTCCAGTACTGACTGCTTCAACAACTGTTAGGTGTAAAATGTATCACAAACACAAAAATCCAGAGGAGGCATTTGAGGGCAAAAGTGCATTTTACTCCCCAGAGAGGCTTCTTGTGTTCTTTGTGTACTTGGGATTTTTACATATTTGAGATCTCCCCCACCTTGCTATCCCTAACAGCAGCAGAAAAGGCAGAAAAACCTTTCAGGGAACATGAACATGGTCCATGGAGACATCTGGAGCTGGAAGTTTCTTTGAATCGTGTAAATTTTTTTAAGCATATGCTTTCCATAGTTTATTGATATTATGCCTGAACTAAAGCAGAAAAAATCATTCCAGAATTTTGTCAGCAAAAATACTAATAACTAATATCAAAAGGCAGAGAACACCCTTATCTCCAAGTAAAATGAGCACAGAAGGAAAGTAGACCATGCTTAACCTGAAGATACCCATCTCTTCTCAGAGACCTTCTCCAAGAGGGAGGGGATTACATCACCTCTTGTTTTGATGTGGTTTTGGTTTTGGTTTTCAAGACAGAGATTCTCTGTGTCACAGCGCTGACTGTCCTAGAACTCGACTTGGAGACTTGGGTGCCTCAAACTCACAGAGATCTGCCTCCCCAGTGCTGAGATTAAAGGCGTGTACCACCACGCCTGGCTTCAAATTTTCTAATATGGAGATTTGTCATCAGAAAAGAATGAGGCCAAAACATAATGATAAGACACTTGGCAGCACATTTACATGGTGTCCTCCAGTAGGAAGTTTGCCAGGATGATTCTGAGCTTTTCAATCTTACAGGTTTAGGACCAAGATAAGTAAGGCGAATGGAGGGAAATGAAATAAGCCATATTTATCATCAATGTATCTTCAGTGATCTAACATAGAGACTAAATGGGACAGCAGAGAACCTAGAAACTCCATCTAGCGATGGGCAGTGGTGCTACATGCCTTTAATCCCAGCACTCGGGAGACAGAAGCAGGTGGATCTCTGAGTTTGAGTCCAGCCTGGTCTACAGAGTGAGTTCCAGGACAACCAGGGCTGCACAGAGAAGCCTTGTATCAAAAAACCAAAACCAAAAGGAAGGAAGGAGGGAGGGAGGGGGGGAAAGAGAAAGACAAACTCCATCTTAGTAATTTAATTTGATGCCATGTTTCTTAGGTATTACTTTGAAGTCATTTACTAGTGGGGCTGAAGATATAGCTCAGTCTGTAGAGTGCTTGCCTCAGAAGCATGAGGAACTGAGTGTGTGCAGGCACACACTTCAAAATACCAGGCATGGTGGTGTGTGCTTGTAATCCCAGCACTAGGGAAAGGAGACAGGAGGATTCCCTTAGGCTCACTTGCTGGCCAGTCAAACCCAATTGGTGAGCCTCTAGCCAGTGAGAGACCCTGTCTCAAGAGATAAGTGTTCTTGGAGCTGACATCCAACTTGTCCTGTTTCATCCACACTCATAAACACGCACACACACGCACACACACACATGCACTCACACACACAGGTACACAAACACACAACTGTTTTAAAAGTGATTCACTAGCCAGATATAATTACAACTATTACATGACATTTTCCAGAAAACAAATCCCACCAAACATCCTGACTTTACTTTAGTTAAGACGAACTCTTTTATCTTTATGTTTTAGTATTTTCATTTTACACTAGAATTCTTATGGTTACACCTTTATTCTTAGAAGTATTTGTAGAAACTCTTATTGTTATAAGCTTAAGGCTAGACTTGGCGCCCCTCCGTGAGTAAGGCCCTGCAAATTGGCACCATCTGCAAGGTGTTTGAGTCTCACCTCCTTTCCTATATTTGTTCTTTGTACTCAGGACATCCTTGGCCTCGAGAACACAGATGTGGAGGTGAAGGATGGGGGCAGTGAGGATTCCACGCCAGAAGAGGATGATTTTGGGGATGTTCTGTGGGACATACACGATGAGCGAGAGCAGATGGAAGCTTTTCAGCAGGCTTCTGCCTGCGTCCATCAACTGGGATTCGAGAAGGTGAGCCTCTGAACCCTCTTTCTGTCCAATGAAGATCAGCCGCTGAGCCAGTAGATGGCACAGTTGGTAAAATTCCTGTCACCTAAGCATGATGAACAAGTTCCCATCCCTAGCACCCATGTCAGAAGAGTGGAGGCTCACTTCTGTAAACACCGCCATACCGCCGCACCCCCACCCCGCACCCCCTGGGCGTGGGGAGGGCGGAAGTACAGGCAGATCCCTGGAGTGGATAGGCTGACTCACTGGTTAGTCAACCAATCATTGAACCAGGGCTCAAGGAGAGACCATCTCAAAAAATAAAGTGGAGAGTGTTGTCAGAAGACACCAGATGTAAGCATCTGGCCTCCACATGCAGCTGCGCATGTACACACACAAGCTTAAAAATAAGTTACAGCTTAAAGTTTGTCATATGATAATGCTTTCAGGTCTCTCAAGGCTGGATGACCCATGTTGAGATGTGCTTAGATTTGTATAATAGGAAGACTGTGGTGTTGACATATATTTGTGAACACCAATTATTTTTATAGATGCATCAACCACACACCGGTTATATTGCCGCCTACAGCTCACCCAGATCAGGAGAGAAAATGTCATGACAGTAAGGCCCAGCTGCCAGTTCTTCCCAACTGTTAAAAGAATTGAAATACCAAACATTCAACAAACAAATTCTGGTAGTTCACTCAGTGGGCCGATCAGCCATTCAGTTTTGGTCTAATCGGTGTCTATAAGGATCTAAACCGATTAGCAACTTGACATCTACTAAGAAATCTACCTGCTCAAGTTAAAAAATATTCAAACTAATATACAAACTAGTTTTCAAATGTGTATGACTTTATGCATTGGATGAGGGAGGAGAAGGAAAGAAGGCACGCGTGCTATGGGGCATATGTGGCTGTCAGAGAACAACTTGAAGAAAATTGAGTCTCCACATCCACCATGTTTGTCCTGGGAGTTGAACTCAAGCCATCAGGCTTAGTGACAAGTGCCTTTAATGGGCTGAGTGACAAGTGCCTTTAATGGGCTAAGCTATCTCAACTTGAGTCTACAAATTAATTTCTAAAGACTATCACAGAAGTTAACATGAGCTGTTGCATTTTTATAGCACTCTTAGAATTCTCTTGGCCATTCTAAACTTGACCTTATTATTCGTAAATGCAGAATAGCTAGTGCCACTCCCTCATAGGGCAATGTTGCAAATGTTCAGACAGGCAGCGTCCTGAAGCTGAGCTCGGTGGCTGCTGTGGTGTTAATATTAAGTAGCAGTTGTTTTAAGAGAGGTACCGATAGTATGGTAAAAAAGAAGAAACTGAAGTCGGACTCAATTTCCCATGAGCACACAGGGAATAAATTTGAACTGTGGTCCACATCTGAGGCTTTTTCCTTTGTAGCAAGAAACCTCAACGTGGGGACCATAGATCTTTAAGTGGGTTTTCTGTGGAACCATGAAAACCATGAACCTTTGGTCTTGATAGGGTAGTAAATCAACAAAGGCCTTCCCTTGCTCCTTCAGATGCAACATTGCTATGAGAACCACTGCGGTCCCTTGGCAGTTGACTCATGGCTAGACACGACAAGCAGAACGAACTGAAAGACTACACCAAGGATGGTTTCTTGCAGTTGGAGATTTCACTGCCATGAAGCCAGCCTAAAGCCCATCACAAGCTATTACAAATATTAAAACTTCATCAGTAATCAGTTAGATGTTTATAGACACGGCAATGCCAAGCTGGCTCTGGATACTTTCAAGTATCCAGGTCTGGGCTAGTTTTCCATGGCTGGGGAAAGCTGTGGAAGGACGGGCTCTTGGACTGTTCATAGAACTCAATTTCACGAAGATTCTCAGACTGCCTGTTCCAAGCCTGGCTCTCTGGGGTATCCTCGCAGAGTAAGGAGAAGAAGAAGCCTGCTTTTGTTTCTTCCTCTTCTTAGTAAGCCCCAAAAACATAGGTAGACTCTGGAACTCCACGTATATTCTTCTGATCAGCTAATCTAGGGTTGCTGTCTGAACCTGCACCATGGTCTTCTGGGGTACTTCCTGTGGTTGAGGGGCTCCAGTTTAAGGTGATGTCTGCCTGGCAGTATTTCAGCAAACATAGGAACATTGTAAAACCACACCAAAATTCAGGCTATCCCTCACACTCTCAGTTACAGCAATGTCAGGGGACCCGCTTCCTGCTTCATGCACCAGTGTACACAGATCAGCATCCAGGGGACCCGCTTCCTGCTTCATGCACCAATGTACACAGATCAGCATCCATGCAGTTACTGTGCCCAGCAGCGAGTTTCTTTGCTCACACACTTTCCTCTAGGGTTTTCAGAGGTTGATCAGAAGTTGAGCATCTCAGCCTCTCAGAGGCATATGCAGTCTCCTAATATAAAGCTGGTCTTTGTTTGTTTGTAGTATTACCAGCGCCTGGATGATCTAGTTGTGGCGCCAGCCCCGATCCCACCCCTCCTGGTTTCTGGAGGACCAGGTTCTGGAAAGTCTCTTCTTTTATCAAAGTGGTATGATGCAGTGTAATTAACCATTCTTTTCACTGTTTTGTTTTTTGGAGACAGGGTCTCCTGTAGCACAGACTGGCCTGGTTTCAATCAGGAAATTGATTCTCTCTACTTAACTAAGGATGACCTTGAACTCCTAATCTTCCTGTTTCCACCTCCTCTAACAGCATACTTTTAGTTAAAAGTGAATGCTTATTACCATTTTATGTTAATTAACATCTTCTTGTAATTAAATTGAGTCTATTAGTTTAAAGCCTTCTAAAAATAGTGAGATCAGTAATCTCGTCATTTGTTCCTAGGTGACTAACCATGTAATTGGGACCCTGGGGCAACGTTTGATGTCTAGCTTTTTGTATATTTGTTGTTGAGGCCAGAAAGGGACCTCTGGCAGTTTTTTAAAAGTCCCATGTTTTTTCCCCCCCAGGATTCAGCTGCAGCAGAAGCATTTCCCTAGCATGCTGGTCCTGTCTCATTTTGTGGGGAGGCCCATGTCAACCAGCTCTGAGCCCTCCTTGATTATCAAGCGGCTGACTCTGAAGGTATGGCCCGTGCGCTCTGGGACTAGCTGGATGTGATGGGGAACTCTCAAGCTCTTGGGACTGAGTCAATCAATAGTAGTAAACAGACTTTCGATGTTGTAGGTGGAACATCACTAGTTTGAAATCTGACCTACTCTAAAATCTGAAACTTTTTAATAGTATTGAGCACTGGGGCCTTGTGCTTGCAAGGCAAGCATTCTCCCACTGAGCTACAACTACACTGCGGCTAAAATCTGAAGCCTTTTGAGTATCGGCATGACAACTCAAGTGGAAAATTGCATGTCTGAGTTCATGTGACGTGTCACACTAAAAACACTGGCTCACTTTGGAAGGTTTAGAATTACCTTCAGGTTACTTGTAAAGGGTGTGCCTTAGTTAGGGTTTCCATTACTGTGAAGAGACACCAGGACCAAGGCAACTCTTAAAAAGGAAAACATTTAATTGGGGCTGGCTTACAGTTCAGAGGTTTAGTCCATGATCATCATGGTGAGAAGCATGGCGGTGTGCAGGTAGACATGGTGCTAGAGGAGCTGAGAGTTCTACATCATGATCCCCAGGCAGTAAAAAGACTGTGTGCCACACTGGACATAGCTTGAGCATATATATAAGACTTTGAGGTGACACACTTTCTCCAATAAGGCCACACCTACTCCAATGAGGCCACACCTCCTAATAGTACCACTCTCTATGGGCCAAGTATTCAAACACACACAAGTATATGAGAGGTATAGCTATTCAAACCACCACAGAGTATGTATATATGAACATAAATTAATTTCATTTTTAGAATTCAGTCCTATTCTCAAGATCACTCATTATAAATGTGGAAATATTACCCAGATCCCCCAAATCTGAAACACTTTTGGTGCCAAACATCTTTCATGAGGATTACTCAACCTATGACAAGTTACTTTGGTTTTGTATAAGGTTTAAAAAATAGTACTTGGGGTGGGAGAGATGGCTCAGTGGTTAACGGCACTTGTTTGGTTCCCAACACCCACGTGGCAGCTCCCAACCATCTGTAACTCCAGTTCCAGAGGGATTGGACACACACACTTCTGGCCTCGAAGGGTACTGCACACACATGGTACACATATATACATGCAGACAAAATACTCATACACATGAAGTAAAGGTAAATAAATCTTTAAAAATATATATGACTTACAGGCTGCAAAGGTGACCCAGTCAGTGACGTGCTGGTTGTGTAAGCATGAGACCCAAGTTTGTATCTGCAGCACCCATATAAACACTCAGACATGGCAGGATGCATGTCTGTGACCACAGCATGATAGAATGGACAGAGACAGGAGGATCCGTGGAACTTTGTGGCCACTAGCCTAGCCAGTTAGTGAACTCCAAGTTCAGTGAGAGACTATCTGAAAAGATAAGGTGGAGAAGCAATTAAGGAAGACACCCATCATCACCCTCTGGTGATGTGGGGAGTCAGGGCTGATGTACACACATGGTGAGGGTGGAAAGCCAGACCCTGTTGCTGTGGGGTACGGCTGATTTACTTTGCCCGTGGTGTCTGTCACCTTGTCACCCTGCAGCTGATGCAGCACTTTTGGGCGGTTTCTGCCCTGACCCTGGACCCTGCTAAGCTCCTGGAAGAATTTCCACACTGGCTGGAGAAGCTTTCTGCTCGGCATCAGGGCCTCATCATCATCATCATCGACTCCGTAGATCAAGTTCAGGTGCTGCTCTCACTGTGTCCTCTGTTAGCAGATGCCCCAGGAGAACAGACTGCCAGCAATGGCTACAGCAAGCGTCTTAGTGCTGAGCTTCTGGGAAGGGGATGATGGTGTTTCTTTTATTTCTACTTAATTTCTGGGGAAGAAGTGTCTGAATTTAAAAAAAAAAAAAAGAAAAAGAAAGAAAGAGAGGGGGAGGAAGGAAGGAAGACTGTATGCTCACAAACTAGCATCAAGTAAATCTACATACTTAGGTATACATATAAATAAAAAATGTATAAATATGTAAATAAAATAAATAAAAAATATTTATTTTGATTTTTTTTTCAAGATAGATTTTCTCTGTGTACTTTTGGCTATCCTAGAACTTGCTCTGTGGACCAGTCTGGCCTCGGACTCAGAGATCCACCTGCCTCTGCCTCCCAAGTGCTGGGATAAGAGTGGGCACCACCACTGTCCATTCCTGTTTTGACATATTTTCAAGGCATGTACATTTCCTTAAATGTCCAGAATTCAAACTTGGTGATAACAGTGTTTTGCCAACCTAGGAGAAACCATTACCAAAGAACAGTTGTATCCTTAACAATAACAGGGAAAGCATAATGAGAACTTTATCCTACCGGAGAAGGAGAGGGTTGCTTTGAAATGCTGATTTTATAAGTTGACTTCTGCTGTGTTGTTCTTCAGCAAGTGGAGAAGCACATGAAGTGGCTGATAGACCCCCTGCCGGTGAATGTCAGAGTCATTGTTTCTGTGAATGTAGAGACCTGCCCCGCAGCGTGGAGGTATGGCCAAATCCAGTACTTTCGGAGTGAGCTGTTTCATGGGTGGACAAGGAGAGGTTCCTGATGTGTGGCTGTGATTTTCATGTAAATGGCAGTGATTCGAGGGAGAGAGGTGGATGACCTCCAGGAGAAGACATGGGCTGTAGGACTTGGGGGGAGGTTAGAGCTGGGGTGGAAGGGAAAAGGAGAAAACGGAAACTACTGCCAATTGTCTGAACCAAGAAAGGAAAGCTAATTGTGACTTCACGGGCTGTGAAGGAAAGACAGAGAATGGGCAAGTTTGGTGTGGGGAGCTAGTAGGTCTGTTTCTTGGATGAGTATAGTTTTAATTGCTAATTGTAAATCCAAGTAATGATGCTAATAGATAGGCAGGTGAATTGATGGAGGTGAGAAACGTGGAGAGGAGGGTGGCCTGGGAATTACAGTCTAGAGCCTTGTTGTTCTAGAATGCAGGCTCACTTTTATTGACAGCCCTCAGAAAAGTGATCTAAGGGTTGAATTCTGTAGGGCAGTATTCCTTAGCCTATTTATTTTTACCCAGGGAAAAACCTTGTAGTGTTTTTTTTCTACAAGAAAACCTTTCTTCCCCCAGTCATGCTTCCTTAAGAAATGTTAATGATGTGTGCATACTCTGTATGCCAGTGTGCATCTGTGAACAGACATATGTGTTTATCTGTGCTCTGTACGTAAGCATAAGACTTTTCCTACCTCAGTCAGTGGCCCTGTAAGGAGATGGGTACAGAGGCCATTTTGGTCTGCTTCCCCCAAGCACCAAGTGCCGGTGTCTACTTTTACTGCAATGCTGACTGTAGAGCTAAAGGTGTTTCCCCACCTAGCTAACATGTATGTAGCCCACGACACTCTGCTTTGTTTATAGGTGAGTGTAATTATAAACCTTAGAATGAAGTAAATAATGACTCCATGTGATGAATGGATTCCGTGTGTTTATTATATAAAGGCTGTATAAAAATAATTCATGTGGTGTTAAAAATTTATTCTTTTTTTTTCCCTCTTTAAACAAAAGGTTGTGGCCTACCCTGCACCTCGAACCTTTAAGTCCCAAAGATGCAAAATCTCTAATAATTGCAGAATGCCACTCTGCAGACATGACATTAAGTGGAGAGCAGGTGAGCTTTTCCACTTCAGGGCTTTCTCTACTCTCTGCCAAAAGACTTACAATTTGATATAAGAGCTCCGTGCTTTTGAAGGAAATTTGGAGTTCAAATCCTTCCCTTTAAAAGTGTGTGTGTGTGTGTGTGTGTGTGTGTGTGTGTGTTAGTGTGTTATGCATGTGTATACCTGTAGGTATGCAGGCACATGCACCTGTGTTCATGCATGTGGAAGCCATGGTTGGAGTCTGTTGTCTTCCCATTGCTCCCATTTTATTTTTTTCAGCCAGGTTCTCACTGAACCTGGTGCTCAGCATTTGACTAAACTAGATGGCCAGTTAGCTCCGGGTTACCCTTGTCTTTGCCACCCCACTCCACCCCATCCTGCCTCCCACTGCTGGGGTTGAAGGCATACACCCCCATGCCCAGCTTGTTAAATGTGGGTTCCTCAGGTCCTCACACTTATGTCGCAAGCTCTTTATCCACTGAGCTAGCTACCCGATCTCCTCCATTCTGTTTTTAATGACAGATATAGATGAAGCAATACAAACACTTTGGCATTAGGAAAGAGTATTTGGTATTAAGTAGGTATTAAGTGAAAAGTGTTTGTATATTGGCTGCATCTTCCTTCTGCAGCTGGAAGTCTGTCCGTAGCCAGGTTCCCGCAACCAGCCCTGTGATAGCAACAGGGACAGTTTCTTTGGATGGGACATCTGTGTCTGGCTCGGGAAAGATGGCCCCATGCTACTTTTCTTACTTTCACTTTGTTTTGTTTGGAAACTGGTGTAGGAGAAGACGCTAGAACAGCACTGCCGAGCCGCCACAACCCGCAATGCCCTGTACGTCACCCTTTTCAGCAAAATAATAGCATGGTAAGTGTTTGTCCCCATGGTCCTCTGCTTGGGCTCACCTTGTTCGCCCACTTTCTCAGCAAAGTGAGGGCTACTCATGTACCAGTTCCATTGGCCTCAGATGTCCCCCTGTTCTAATGTGACACTAACACCCACTAAGGAGAATGAGACTTCCTGCTGAAGATGGAATAGGATGGGTCTTTCACTATCTCTGTTCTCAAATCTAGCCATATCTACTTTCCCTATCAGTCAGTAATCTACCTTTCATGAGCATTTGATTGCTGTACTTTGGTTTCTACAGCCTGCTTCCACGATGTCCTCTGCCAGAGATGTGAGAGGACTATTTTTTTTTTTTTTTTTTTTTTTTTGCTGTTTGTCATAACAGATACCCTAACACAACCCTTGTTTTACAGACGTTGAATCTAGCATTCTTGTGTTTAAGTCCATGGTTTTGTTTTGGTTTGGTTTGGGTTCTTGTGGGGGGGTTGTTTTTTGTTTTGGTTTTTTGGAGACAAGTAGCCCTGGCTGTCCTGGATTCACTTTATAGATCAGGCCAGCCTTGAACTCACAGAGATCTACCTGCCTCTACCTCCCAAGTGCTGGGATTAAAGGTGTACGCCACCACTGCCCGGCTCTAATTCCATGCTTTTGATCTTAGTCGTTGTAATGGGTGTAAGATGGACTCAAAGTGGTTTTGATTTGCATCTCCCTGATGGCTAAGGCTGTTGGATGTCCATTGAAGTGTTTCTCATCCATTTCAGTTTCCCCTATTAAGAATTCTCTGTTTAGATATGTACCCCATTTAAAAAAAATGGGCTATTTGGTTTTTTGATGTCAAGTTTCTGCAACAATCTATTTTAACAGAGACTGTGGACCATTTCTGTATTTAAAAGAGAAACTTTGTGTGGGTGGAGTTTGTTTTTGCAGTGCTGGAGGCAAGACCAGGGCTAGGCAGGGGCATGTGAGGCTGCATCCCCAATTCTTGTCTAATGTACGTGTGTGTGTGTGTGTGTGTGATATATTTACTCAGTTTATTTGTTTTCAGTACTTAGGCCTGAACTTAGAGCCTTTCGCATGCTAGGCAAATATCCTGCCCCTGAGATGGGGGTCTCACTAAGTTGTGAGGCTGACCTTGAACTCGTACTGTACCCTAGGCAATGTTCCTGCCTTGACTTCCCAGTACCTAGTGTTACAGACTTGTACCGCCAGCCCTGGCTTGTTTACTGAATGTCTTCAGTTTAGTCTGGTGTTCTCCAAACCCCGGCTCCATACATTTGCAGTATGCATGGCTAACAGTGCTTTACTGTTACTCCCTGAATTCTGTAGTAGTTGGCACGCTGGAGGCTGAGAGCCAACTCTCACTCATTTCTATGTTGCACAGTGAACACTAATTGCTTGACATAAATTAACTCTCACCATGTGTTTATTGAAATGAATTCAGTGGTATAATATAATAAATCAGATGACTCCAGCAGCCCCAGAAAACTATCCTTTTTTCTGTATTTTTATTGAATTCCCATTACAAGTTGTAGTGAAAAATTAGAGGCCGTTGTTTTTATGTGCCCCAGATTCTTCGCAGAGATGGGCAGTCTGTATGAAATCCAGTCTCTTCTCAATTCCCACAGTGCCGGGAGAGCGGGCAACTTAGACAAAACCCTTCATCGGTGTCTGCAGTGTCAAGACACAGTTTCGTTGTGCAGACTTGTTCTGCACTCCATCCGGGAGTCCTTGCCAGATGATGTGGATAAAGAGCTGATGACACAGGTGAGGCGCGGTGAACCCACAAGAGGACACCTGGGCCCTCGTGTGCGGTCCTGTGAATATGGAAGTTAATCATTATTTACTTGAATTTAAATATGCTGTAAGCATATGTAGGACTCTAGAGTCAGTGCTGACTGCAAGACTTCCTGGTTATCACTGACATTTCTCTTTTCATGGTTATTTGTTTTTTTTTTTTTTTTGTATTTTCGAGACAAGGTTTCTCTGAATATCTCTGGCTCTCCTGGACTCGCTTTGTGGACCAGGCTGGCCTCAAACTCACAAAGATCCGCCTGCCTCTGCCTCCCAAGTGCTGGGATTAAAGGCGTGCGCCACCACCGCCCTGCTTCATGGTTATTTGTTATCCTGTTTCTTGTGCTTTATAAGACAGGGTCTTGCTCTATAGCTCTGGCTGCCCTGGAGTGCAGGCTGCTCTCAAGCTTGCAGCAGTCCTCCTGGGCCAGCCTTCCAAGTGCTGGGATTATAGGTTTGCACCACCATTCTTGGCTTACACTCCTTTTTAATTGGGTTGTCTTTTTTTTTGTAGAATTTTATATTCTGACACATACATATATGTATATTTCAACTCTTATATAAGGTATTGTGCCTGCACAACTCATTTAAAAGTGCAGATTTACTTCCAACCCTTTTATGGGTTGCTATTGCAATATGTTTAGGAGTCTGGGTAGTATAGGTTGATGGCTGGCCAGTCAAGCTCCAGGTCATGTCAAATACTAGTCTTAATTTATCACAAAATAGGCTTACTAGGTTAAACAGATAGTCTTTTTTAAATTGGTCTGTACTTGTTTTTCTTTTAGGATTTATTTTACTGTTTTTGTTTTTTGTTTGTTTGTTTTAATTCTATGTATGCCTGTGTGTCTTTTGGGGCACAAATGTGCATGTGAGTGCAGGTCTCCTAGCACGCCAAAAAAGGGCTCTGGATGCCCTGGAGCTGGAGTTACATGTGGTTGTGAGCCTCCTGGTGTAGGTGCTGGGAACTGAACACAGGTCCTCTGGAAGAGCAATAAGAGCTTTTCACCGCTGAGCTATCTCCTCAATCCCAGATTTTCTTTTTCTTACTGGTCTGAGGTTCTTAAATGTTCATATTGAATACAAATTAGATGTCTTTTTTCTTTGTGTCTTGTCACCTGTGGTGGTATTCATTTAAAATTTAGTTTTGGTAAAATCAAATTTACCAACAGTTCTGGTCTGCTGTGTCTTTAAAAACTCCCCACTGCTTTAAGTGTCCCATGTGTGTTGTGTGCACATATAGCTTCATTCAAAACCTTTTATATCTTTGTGTGTGAGTCTTTAATTTGTGTGGATTTATCTTAGCTTATGTGGGGAAAAATTATTTACTTTGTAGCTCTTTATCATGTGACTATCTGATTGCTATTTTTTTTATTAAATAAGATATATTCTGTTCTGATTTGGAATGCTTCCTGACAAATATCAAGCTCACATGTAACTATGAATCTGTTTCTGGGCTTTTGTACTCAGTTCAGCTTTTTTTCCTTTGCCAATGATATATTGTCTTAGAACCTTAAGACAAGCTCTGGCATATTGTTAAGCAAGTTGTCTTTTTCTATTGGGGGGGTGTTGGCAAGGGTGGTGTGTGTGTGTGTGTGTGTGTGTGTGTGTGTGTGTGTGATAGCTGCATGTACATACAGATGTGTGTGTGGGAGAGTGTACTTGCCAGTTTGTCCACATGTGGAGGTCAGAAGTTGACATCAGCATGATGTCCTCAGTTGCTTCTCTGCTTTCTCTCCCCTCCCCCTTTTCTTCTTTGAGATAAAGTCTGAGTAAAAAGTTAAGCGTCAAGTTTTAGAAATTCTTGGCTGTGATTTCTGAGTTGCCCGGTGGTCCCTGGGTGCTCTGTTCTCTGTCTAGATTCTCTGCCTCATCAACGTTAGTCACAATGGTGTGAGTGAGTCGGAGCTGATGGAGCTGTATCCAGAGATGTCCTGGGCCTCCCTGATCTCCATTGTTCACAGTTTACACAAAATGTGTCTGCTGACTTATAGCTGTGGCTTGCTCCGGTTTCAACATCTGAAGGTAAATGTTATTTCAAACACCTTTTTAATACAAAGGGTATTTTTTGGTTTTGGTTTTGGTTTTAAACTCACAAGTATCACTGTAGCATTCTGTGCTGTATTATTCTATGTTATGTTAAATGTTTCAGATGTTAACATCAATAGCTAAGATTTGGCATTACGGTTTTTTTTTGCAGTGACTTTAGATTATATGTGGAACTTGTCCAACGCTAAACATGTGTAGTGTCTTCATGAGGCAGCTATTACTTCAAAGGCCGTACCCAAGATGCTTTGGTTCTAAAGATCTGTTGTTTATATTGTCTCTGTAACTAACAATAGTGTGTTGTATACTTCAATTTTAATAAAAGGAGCCAGACTCAGTGACACATGCCTACCATTATCCCAGTACCTGTTGGGTGGAGGCAAGAGGATCAGGAGTTCAAGAGTAGCCTCTGCTATGTAGTCTAGCTTGGGTTGTATGAAATCATGTCTCAAAACCCACAACAGTTATTAATAGGAGCAAGGTATGATGATGCCTATAATCCTGGGAGGCTGAGGCAGGAGTTTTGTAAATCTGTAGCCATCCTAGGCTACACAGCAAGAGACAAGTCTCAAAAAAAAGATTAAGAAGTTATCTATCCTGTCATATGTTACACATAAAATTTAAAAAAAAACAAACAAACAGAGCAAAATTCCAATCATAAAATACATAAAGCAAAATCGAACAGGGAATTTCTTTCTAGGAATGCAAGTCAACCCCTTTTTACAGCAGCTCTCCCTGGCTCAGGAGCTGTCCAGTGCTGGGCCTGTTCTAAGCTGAGCAGACTGTCCAGCTTCTCCCAGAACTGTGAAGAGACTGGAGATGGTCCTTGAGGGTGCCAGGCTTGCTGTGTGCCTCATAGTTGTAAATATTCAGGATGTATTGGCTAATAGAATCCCTATCGTGTGTAGTGCCAGGACTGAGTTGTGTATGAACTCTTTCAGCCGAGGGCCCTGCATCCTGTCTGTCATTGTAGAATGTTTGTTGTCACACATGACTTGGAGATAATTTACTCACTTGAATTACCTTTTCAATTCACTTTTAAAATTTTTATTTTTAAATTAAATTGTGCTTTGAGTTCTTAATGTTTATATTAAACTAAGCTTATCACATCAGTAGATCCTGGATTTTAAAATATTGTAGAACTATTTCTACTACGTAAATGTAGAAACGAAATAATTATACATTGCTTTTTGCAAATCCACTGTCAGCTATATAGTGACTTTAATACAGAATCCAGTATTCTTTTCTAACTCTCCCCAGGCCTGGGAAACAGTAAGACTGGAGTACCTGGAGGATCCCACTCTCATTTCTTCATACAGACAAAAGCTGATCAACTACTTTACCTCACAGCTCAGGTATCAGCACTGTCCGCCCTGTTCTGCTACATATTGTGCCTTTGTGTTCTTGTTTCTCTCCCTTTGCTTATACATTAAAGTGTAAACTTCAGCCAGGTCAGGTGACACCTGCTTCTAATACCAGTTACCAGAGAGAGTGAGGCAGGAGGATTACAAGATTAAAGTCTGCCTGGCTACTGAGTGGGTTCAAGTGTAGCCTACAAAATGTCCCTATCTCTAAATATAAATAAATAGAGAAAGAAAGAAAGAAGGAAGGAAGGAAAGAAAGAAAGAGGCTGGAAAGGTAGCCCAGTACCTACCCAGCATATGCCAAACTGTGGATTTAATTCCAAGAACTGGAGGGAAAAAAAGTAAAACTTAATTATTACATGAAGAAATGTATCCTTTCCTTATCCTATATTAATATCAAAAACAAAATACTATTTTATGGAAATCTTTTGTTATTATGATAAAGGTGAATCCTTGGATGACATTGGTACAAGATCAATTTATTGCCTGTATTTTTATTGTGTTTAATTAAAAATATATCACAAATGTACATGCTCTCTGTCTCTCTCTCTCACATACACACACACACACACACACACACACACACACACACACACCTCTGTATGTATAGTCAGGTTCTTTGAAGTTTTTTTCTTTTCTTTGCCTTCATTTGAAGATGAAGCTTTGTTATCAAATATATTTATAAGTAATATATTTTATATTACATATCAGCACTTATAGCAATATAAACACTTATTACCTAACAACTAGCCCTAAAAATAACTATAAATGCCTATTATCTAACAACTAACCCTAACCTTTTATTAGGCAACAGTCTCTGGGGCAGGTCCTCAATCATTAGGAACACCTCAGGAGTAGATCCTTTAGGGCACTTGGTCAACAGTCTTTCTTCAGGAACACTGCAGACATAGGTCCTTTAGGGTAATTGGCTATTGTATTGTTATAGCAGCTTCATTTTTAAATGAGACTTGAGGTTTTCTTCTCTTTGGATGCCTCAGCTGTCCGTAGACCAACTTGGTCAGTTTATATCAGCCACTCAGCCGCTCTGCCACAGTCGTTGGGACTGGACAAAGTTCTATTCAGGCCACTGTTTGAAATGGTTGAACCCCTCGAGGCAAATGCTGTGCCACTGGGGTTTAGTCCTTGGCTTTTTGCTGCCTTGGCAAGGCATTCTCTGCTTGCCATCACTAATTTATACTGATTACATTATACATTACATTCATTTAGGAAAATAACTTTAGCATGTGGAGTTTTAACGTTCTGGGGCTTTCACTCTCTTAACCCGTTCAATGTTTCAATGTTTTATCTCCTTCCTCTTATCAGCCTGGGGAAGAATCTGGTCTAGAATATCAGGGATATATCTCATAATGAGAATGGTAAAAATTTTGGTATTGGCCTAGCTTTCTTGGTGCTGGATTATATTAGAGTCAGAAATAGTGGTTAAACTATTTCTCTCCCTCCAGTGGTCTCCTGAAGCCTTCAGAGCCCTTTGTTGCTGAAGGTCTCACTGTGTGGTCTCCTCTCTCCCACAGTCAGGACAGAGTGACCTGGAGAAGCGCGGATGAGCTCCCGTGGCTTTTCCTGCAGCAGGGAAGCAGACAGAAGGTTCACGACTGCCTCCTCAATCTCTTCGTGTCTCAGAACCTTTACAAAAGGTCCGAAGATCCTTCTAGATCATCTCTCCCGCAGGGACAGGTTTAAACAGCTAGTTGTTCTGCTTAGCAGCACTGGCGAAATGGAATTGTTTTTAAATTTAAGATCAGAGTAGTTTCATTAGCACCTGAAATACAAACCATGGGGTTGGGGTGGGGATTCCATGACAGTTTATAAATTGTGCTGAGATCTTTTTTGTCCAGGAGAGGAAGTAGATTGCTGCTTTATAGAAATCAGTTACAATGGTCCCCAGGCAATTTTATAACTTATTTTTGCATTTAAGCACATTTTAAACTGTGCAGAGAAACTCTTCCTAAAGTCAGCTTCTCAGAGCCTCCATGTCTCTCACAAGTGTCCCTTGGAACCAGATTCTGGGCTCCCAGTGGAATCTGACCAGTGTTAATGTAAACAGTGCTCTGTTTCTTTAGTGCGCTCTGTTACCTCTTTTGATACATTTGAGTTTATTAATGGCATAACTGTACTTTTATTAGCCTGACTTCTGACCCACTAAGCTTCAGGGAGGATTCTTTGATTTCTGCCTCAGTTAGAAATGTAAACACTTGTAAGAAAATACATGTATAATTTGATTTACCCCCGAGAAAACTCTCACAAATTTCATTCTTGGACCTGCCGAGCCCCCATGGCAGCTGTTTGTGAATCCTGTGGTTTCAGATTTGGGCTCTGATTTGGCATCTCTCCTCTCTGTATCACCTACAGATAGACGAACTCTCCCTTCCCTTTCCTCCCAGTTCCGCCAGGCAAACACAAGGTGGATATGCTATGGGAGCTGACCTGTCTCCCTATTTTCTGCTATTCTAATTCCCATCATTTTAAATTATTTGAGGGTGAGCCAAGTTAACTTTAGCATGAAATTTATACCAGGGATTCCAGTGAACCTGCATTACACACTAAGCAAGATCTTAGTGACAGCAGCTAGCCTTGCAAAGGCCTTCCCGCGTGCTATGCACTCATACAGACAGCAGGTGGCGCTGGTATCTCCTTCTGTACCCTCAATGGTGAAGGGTGGGAGGTCAGACAGCTTATACTGCCGAGAGTGAGCAGTGAGCACTGGGACAGACGACAGTGCAAACCTGGCCTCACTGTCCCTGTGCTGTGCTTGCGCCTGCATAAACTGCCAATAGCTCCGTAGGAAGGAATTCCGGCATTTTCATTTGCAGTGGATTTTAAAGCATGCTTTCCATCAATTTAACATTGTCTGTTGGACCAGGGGACACTTTGCCGAGTTGCTGAGCTACTGGCAGTTTGTTGGCAAAGACAAAGGTGCGATGGCAACCGAGTACTTCGAGTCACTGAAGCAGTATGAGAACTGCCAAGGCGAGGAGAACACGCTGTGCCTCGCTGACCTGTACGAAACCCTCGGCCGGTTCCTGAAGGACCTAGGCCTTCTCAGTCAGGTACCGGCAGTGGACCAAAAGGCAGGATGGCTCTCCCTGTTAACCTGTCTCTCTTTCCCAGGGGGGGGAAGCCGTTTTCATTTGCGGGTGCTGAGACCCTTGGGGTTTAATTGCTGCGTTGAACGGACTGTCGCCTTTGTTCCCAGGCCGTGGTGCCTTTGCAGAGGTCCCTAGAAATTCGGGAGACGGCATTAGACCCTGATCATCCGAGAGTAGCCCAGTCCCTCCACCAACTGGCCAGTGTGTATGTGCAGTGGAAGAAGTTTGGCGACGCAGAGCAGCTGTATAAACAGGCCTTGGAGATCTCGGAAAATGCTTACGGGGCAGACCATCCACACGCTGCTCGCGAACTTGAGGCGCTGGCAACTTTGTACCACAAACAAAATAAGTAAGTCTTAGGGGACTCACACTGTGACGTCAAGAAATGAGTGGGTGTTTCTAATTAGTATGTAAGCGATAGGCTTTGTTTTTCGGCTATTTATTTTCCTCATTCTATGCATTGTGTTCAGATGGAATTCCCGGTCTTCATGGGTTATTCAAAATTAGAATTCCCGAGCTTTTCTCATTGAAGGACAGGCTTCGAAGTGATGTAGTTTGAGCTTTAAACTCTGGCTCTTACACTAGCTGTCACTGTAAAGCTGAGCACATATTGGGACCATGAGCCATTCTTAGTGGCCAAGACTAGTTCAGCAAGAAGGTTTTATTGGCTCTCAGCTGTTAAAGTAACTTTTATACTCCTGTTTTAATTGTTGTCTTGGAAGCTTACTGCCTCCATCTGCTAACCTAGGCCTAGTCCTGGAAGCTTCTAACCTCCATACAATTTTATCTAGGCCTACAATGTTTTCAGCCTTTGAGACTTACTGCTGAATAAACTCACCCTTTCTAGTTCTTTCTGAACTCCGGCTGACTGGTTCAACTCAGCTGTTCTGGCTCAACGCCTCTGCAAGCTGACTGATTCAATTGACTTCTCCCAGTTTCTCACTGAATTACTCTGCTTGGCCCATAGCAACTTTGGAAATATATTCTAATCTTCTGGCTCCTTCTCATTCTCTGGCTCATTCTGTCTTCCCCTGTGCCTCACTTATTCTCTCTCTGCAACCTGTCTCTGTACAACTCTCCCAGTAAAACTGACTTACCCCTCCCTCATTCTCTGTGCTGCTCCCTTAAGTAGCTTTCCTTTCTTCTCTGTTCTAGTGAAAGTTGAGCATATCCTCTTCTGTCAAATTTTTCTCTGTTTCATCACTTTGTCTGCCACTCAATTAGACATCGCTTTCAAACATGGGTACTTCCTTCTACAAACTAACTTTACCTTGATTGTTTGGGATTAAAAGTGAGTACTAAGGGCATATCTGTATTCTAGACAGAGAGATTAAAGATATGTGCTAAAGGCGTGTCTGTATTCCAGCCAGAGTAGCCATGTTGCTAGATTAAAATCCCTCTACACCCAGCCATTTTTTAAAATTTACATATTATCTGTGGTCACCCGTGAGCTTCACTGGAAGGTTTTATGTGTAAGTTTCCTCAGAGACTTTGAACTACATGAGTTACCACTGGACTCCTGTTGTATTTAACAGTCAAAACCACCCTGCACTGTGTTAGAGTGTTTGCCTCTCCTGAATCATGACTCTTGGAATATGCTCTTTCCCCTAATTCATCATGTTCTCTCTCTCTCTCTCATTTTTTTTAAAGGTATGAACAAGCTGAACATTTTAGGAAAAAATCTATTATAATTCGTCAGCAAGCCACAAGGAGAAAAGGCAGCCTGGTAATGAGCTTTCATTCCTGTTGTCCCTTGAACTTGAGGGGACGATGAGGCCTGGATATCGTGAGTCCATAAACCTCATGTTGAAGACCTTCAGGTTCTAAGTGACTTCTAGAAAGCACTGATTGACACTTTCTGTTTATAATCTCCATATGAGAGTGGGATTTTTGTTAAAAGCCAGAGGGCTTTTTTAAGTTATAAAGCTCAGCTAAAGGTAGACTCTGGAAAGTGCTGTTTCAAGCTACTTTGATTCTTTTCTGTGAAGAGTTAGGAAAGGAAATAGAAGTCCAATTAACATCTTCTGTGACATGCAGATGGGGAAGAATTGTTTCCCATGAGCAAACAATGTTTTAAATGTTTCTAAGTTGCTGATAAAAACCTAAATATAGCCCGCTTGACTTAATAATTCTCTGTGTGTGGAACTGAGGAGATGGTCAGTGAGTAGAATACTTGCCACACAAACATGAGAACCTGTGTTTGATCCCCAGCTCCCACATTAATTAAAAAAAAAAAAAAAAAAAAAAAAAAGGCTGGCATGCTGTCCCTCTTGCAACCCCAGCACTGGGAAGTAGAAACAAGAGGCTCACTATCACTTCCTAGCCTAATTGGTAATCCCCAGGACCCAGTGAATGACACCATTTCTAAAAATAAGGTGGGTAGCAACTGAGGGTCAACACCTGAAGCTGACTTGTTTATTGTTTTATAATCATGTGTGTGTGCATACACATGACTATAAAACAACAAATAACTATGAAATGCTCTGTACTGAAGGACCTGGTGTTTATGTGCACAGCTGGAGTTAGGAAAGATCAGTAATCTGTTTCCTAGTCTTTTTTGAAGTGCTTTGCCCATGCTAAAATACATCATGATCATTTTCATAAAATAGTGTTTAATGAATTTGTGAACATGATTCCATGTAGAAATAAATACACATGTGCCTCATAAGTATTATATCCGATGCATTACTTAAAATAACTGCCGTCTAGGTTAGAGAAAGGCTTTTGTTAGGACACCAGTAGATGCTTCCAGAGCCGAGGCTGGCACTCAGTGGCTGTGTGTTTGTGTTACTGCAGTACGGATTTGCCCTGCTGCGCAAACGGGCTCTGCAGCTGGAGGAGCTCACCTTAGGCAAGGACAAGCCTGAGAATGCCCGCACCCTCAATGAACTGGGTGTCCTCTACTATCTTCAAAACAACCTGGAGTGAGTAGCACCATGGCATTCGTAATAAGATTAAGTATCCACTGTGTTTCTTTGGTTCGAAGCAGCTTTATGTATCTGTCAAGTCCAAAGTTAGAGGAAAAAAAAAAACCACCTGGCAATTTCCTGTTTGACCCTGCGTTATGAACATTCACACACTTGATCAAGTCTTGTTTCCTTTTCCTTCCCACATTGCTTCTGAAGCTAAGTCCTGCTCTGCAGCTTCCCTAGCATGGCTTTTGTGCTTATGAAAAGTGAGTTAATGTGGACATCAAGCGTGAGACCTCACAGAAACAACTTCAAATGGTCAACATGAGGAGCCAGAGGCTGGCTGCTGACTCCATGCTTCAGTTTGCTTAGAAAGACTTTCACACCTACACTTCCACTGTCTGGAAAACAAAGGCATTTAGGTTTCAGAAAAATGCAACACATTTTTCATCTGCTTCACTTAAGTTCCTTTTCCTAACAATTATTTGGTACCAGCTCCTAAGGTAAAAGGAGCAAATGTCAACGTCTTTGGCTCAGGTCTGGTCACTATAAAGGTCTCAGAAGGCTGCTTCCAAAAACATCTTTGGGGTTTTCTTTCAGGATAAATGGAGTTAAAAGCTGAGCAACCACTCAGATGCCTCGTGGGTGGCAATGGGCAGGGAAGGGTGGGGTAAGATGAGGGGTGGGTGGGCTGAAGCCTTCACTTCAGTGTGTCTAGGAATAAAAATGTTTCTGTTCTCCATATCACTAGGGCTTAGGACCCTGACCTCTAGAGAATACATTGTTTAAGCCATTTTGGGGTTCTGTTCCTAGAACAGCAGAGCAGTTTCTGAAGCGTTCCTTGGAAATGAGGGAGCGGGTTCTGGGGCCAGACCACCCGGACTGTGCCCAGTCCCTGAATAACTTGGCAGCTCTTTGCAATGAAAAGAAGCAGTATGACAAAGCAGAGGAGCTCTATGAACGAGCCCTGGACATCCGGAGACGAGCCTTGGCTCCTGACCACCCTTCCCTGGCCTATACTGTGAAGCATCTTGCAATCTTGTATAAGAAAATGGTAAGTACGCCTCACCATGCCCGCATGCTTTATAGTGGGCCAGAGAAGCCATGACTGCCACCAACCAGTTAGTTTATCACCTGATGGGAAGTTATTGCAGGTGAGATTTTTTAAAAAAATATTATTTAATTTCTAACAAATGAGAACATGAAGGTATATATTGTTTCAGATTTAATACAGTTGAGATATTGATTTGGTTTTCTGAAAATATATTTCAACTACAAATCCATCCATCAACATTGTGAATGAGTTCCTTTTAAATATAAACCATTTTATCAACATTATGAATGAGATTATTTTTATCTTTTTATTGTTTTATTTTGTGAATTTCACATCATGCACCCTGTTCCCACTCATCTCCCACCTATCCTCAGACCCACTCTACCCTTACAACCACTCCCAAGAGAAAAAAAAATCATTGTGGAAGCTGAAGTGTGTCTCAGTGTATCCCACAATATTCACTTTTGTCCATACCTTTTTGCTTGTAAATGTTCATTACAATGGCTCCTTGGGCTGGTGTAAGACCTCTGGCTTTTGCTACTTTGTCCATACTGGAACCTCACTGGAATTCCTCTCAGATATTCTGTTGTTGCCCTGTGTCATGGAGATCCTGTAGTTTTGGGTCTGTGGAACTGGCCTCTTCATATACTCCAGCAGTTCATTCATGTAGTAGATGTTGGGGTGGGTCAATTGAAAACCCTGGTTCTGGGCCTGCACCCCCCACATCCAGGGCCAGTTCTGCTGTGCTACCCAGGTAAAGTGCAGGGCCTGATCTGAGTGTCTGGGCTTGTCTCAGGAGTGGTCTCAGGAGTGCTATGCTCCACTTGTGCATTGAGCGTTATGGTTTCTGGCAGGGGTCATCTCTAGTATGGTCTGACCTCCAAGGCCTGCATGGCACTAGACTGCTTTTCATCTCAGGCTAGCTCCCAGTCCAGGCCCCATGGTAGCAGTCTGGTGATTGTCTCAGGCTCGCTTATTGCCCAGCCCTCCCTAATGGCCATCTGCCTGGGGTTCATGGTGCCAGCCAGGGTTCTTCTAGTCTCTAGCTTGCTTCCTGTCCTGGAAGCCCAACTGGTGATTGCCCCGTGCTGGACTGGTGGTCATCACAGGCTAGCTCCCTGTCTGGGCCCCATGGTGCCAAACTGGTGGTAGTCTCAGGCTTGCTTTTTTTTTCAGGGAAATTTGGGCTACTATTTGTTTAGATGTTCATGGTCAGAACACTGAATGTAGACATAGCCTCTCTCCTCTCTGCCACCTACTGATGCACATGTGACACAGCAGCCACATCTGCAGTGCCTCTAGGGGGAAGATTTCTTTTTCTACAATACTTTAGAAAATTTCAAATCCCCCTTACTGTACTTGCTGTTAACTGAAACACACCAAATCACCCAATGGCCAGGGCTGCAGAAAGTGCCTTACTTATTTAATTAAAAAAAACTGTCATTTTATTTAACTCTTATCTGACTTTGCCATAATTAAATATCTGTTCTTTGCCATGGGAGTGAAGTTTGAATTTTTGTATCTGTTCAAAACAAAACTTGGCCAACAGTCTGCTGCAAGCAGTGCAGCCAGAGAGCCGTCGGCTGTCCTGAGAAGCTGTGAGGCTCCCTTGCTGGCGGGCCTGGCACAGAAGACCATGTAGTAAGAAGGGAACGTGCTGTTCTTTCAGGCCATCTTCTACAAACCACCAGGAAGCCTCAGAGGGGACTCGGTGGTTGGTGGGAAGTGGTTTTATTTTGGACCCTCCATGAGTTGAGTTTGGCACCAGGTCTGCACCACTGGGAATACTGGATGAGTAAACAAAGTGCAGATTATCCTTCCAAATTATCAGACAATGTTTGTGTTCCCAACAGCTTCATTTAAATATTATATTGGACTTTTGGTAACCTATAGGAGTGACCAGCTGTAGAAAACGCTTCTGCAATTTTAGTTAATACACTTTATTTCTGGGGAAAGCTCTGGTCAGATAGTATTTATTGCTTTAATATTTTGATAGATTACACTTTTGTTTTTAAGGGAAGAGTTGACAAAGCTGTACCTTTGTATGAATTGGCTGTTGAAATTCGGCAAAAATCCTTTGGCCCAAAGCACCCCAGTGTAGCTACTGCCTTGGTGAACTTGGCAGTCCTTCATAGCCAAACGGTAAGTGTCTACATTTAAACTGTTTACAAGTGAATCTGAAGGTTAATATATATATATATATATATATATGAATAAATATGTTAATGGTACAGCAAAGAAAGTGTAAGGTTGTTACCAACTAATGGTTCCTTTTGAAATACTTCAAACATTATTGAAGTTAGATTTGTAAGCTGGTTCCTTTCTGAATGCAGAAGACCAGCTGACTGCTGAGTTCAGATCAAGTTTGTTTTTTCACCTTCTGGAGGCCCCTCTCATCCACAGGAGAGTCTCAGAACATCTGTGTGGGTACCCACTGGGCAGTAAGCAGGCCTGTGCTTGTATTAAAGATTCAGGTCCGATTGTTACTAAGCCAAGTCTAAAACTTAAAAGAGTTATTACTTTCTGTTATACTGCTTCTCCAGTTATGATTGTCCATAAAATGATGTTTACTTGCATCTCTTAGGAGGATATTAAGATTTTCAAAGTGCTTACCAAAGAAGGTCAGCTCAGTGTAGAATACATTAATAGTAATTTCAGGAACACAGTATATTAAGTGAGCTTTATTACTTTTTGTTTTTTTTTTTTAATAAGAAGAAGCACAGCGAAGCCCTGCCACTATATGAGAGAGCATTAAAGATTTATGAGGATAGCTTGGGGCGGATGCATCCTCGAGTTGGAGAGACATTAAAAAATTTAGCTGTGCTCAGGTAAGAACTTCTCTTTTCTCATCTATCCCAATATTTAACAGATACCTTCATCACAGAACAGTATGAAGTATTTATTGCTGAAAATACTCTTTCTTGGAGGAAAAGTAGTTGTTCTACTCTCATGTAGCTTTGGATACTCCCGTGGTACTCAAAAGCAGGGAGAAGGCAGGCTTACCCTTCAGAGGTGTATATCATGGCCAATAGTGAAGATGGCTTATCCAGCTCCTAACTGCCTCTAGATATATAGGGCCACCTACTAACCTCAGAACTGATGAGTTAGGTGTGTGTTGAGTTTTGCTCACTCCTGTGTGTTCATCTTGGGATGTAAATGGTAAGAATGCTTAGTATTTTTACTGAACCCATTCCAACATGGTCATAATGATGCACATACAAGAAACAGAAAGTTCCACATTGTAGATAGAAGAGTTTGGGAGCCCTGCCTAACTAGCTGAATATATGTATTTTAGAGGAGAAAGAAAAAAGTGCAATGGTAATGGGAAATCATTTGGAAATTGTTTTTATGTATCTTGGATGGCTATTTAGATGTGAAAACTTCTTGTTAATAGTGGTGCATTTCTCACGTTGTTTCCTCTCAAAGCTATGAAGAAGGGAATTTTGAAAAGGCCGCTGAACTGTACAAAAGAGCAATGGAAATAAAAGAAGCAGAGACATCACTTTTGGGTGGAAAAGCTCCTTCAAGGCAGTCTTCAAGTGGAGACACATTAATCTTTAAAAAGACACATTCTCCTAATGTTTTCCTTCCCCAAGGACAAAGGTAACAGTATCAATTCTTCTCAAGAATACCTCAGGCTAAAACAAACATCTGGAACATTCTAATTCAAGATTTAATGCTTTTAAAGAAAATCAAATTTTTTTCCAACTCAGGGTTACTTAGCTGGTATTTGTATGAAGTTGTATTGAATTGTGGTGTCAAGTTTAAACAGATTAAAGAGCCCATTTCCTATGGGATGAGATCTTGGGTGTAGATATCATCAGCATGAGGAGTAGGTTGGTTTCTTCAACAAGAGCTGGCTGGATTCCATAGATAAAGAATTCCATGATTCTTTTTCTCCCTCAAGGGGAACCTTAGTTCTCCATTCATCTTCTCTCAGCAAGGGTGTGACCCAGTTCTCTACCTCAAAGACCTTTCAAGGACTAGAGGAAGCACATGAAAGGTCTGAACAATCTTCAGTGAAACAAACTAGATAGGAATTCTTGCTTGTTTTCCTTTTTCTGGGTTTGTATGTGAGGATATGCACACTCACATGCATGTACATGTAGAATTCCTCAGTTGCTGTCCACCTTGATTTTTTTTTTTTTTTTTTGAGACAGGGTCTCAATGACTTAGTGCTCATTTAACTAGGCTGACTGGCCTTCCAGCCTCCTAGTGACCTATCCTCCTGCCTCCACCTCCCGAGGCAGGATTGCAAGTGGGTTCTAGAGGTTGAACTCAGGTCCTTAAGCTTACATGGCAAACACTCCACCAACTGAGTTATTCCCCCAGCTCTTATCATGTGTGTGAGTCTGTGTAGCTCAGGGTGCCCATAAACTCATCATGATCACCTCTCCTTGGCTTCCTGAGTGCTGGGACCACAGGTGCATACCACCTCATCTGGCTTTGCTTTTGAGACTTCTTTTTCCCTAAGCTGATTTTGTCAGCCCCTGCTTTCTGTGCTGTCTCCAGGGAAATTTATCACTGTGTTGTGCTGTGGTATTCGATGGCATCCACACAACACAGGTGTCAGGCTCTTAACCATTCTGATCTTTCTTACTGTGGTACAGGTCTCAATCCCAGCTACTCACAGGCTGAGGCAGGAGGTTCTCAAGGCCAGAGCCAGTTTAGAGTATGAGGTGAGTTCAAGACCAGCCTGGGCAACTTAGTGAGACCTTGTCAACAAAATAAAAAAGTAGAGCTGGGGACACAGTGGTAGTATCCATCAGACTGTAGTTTAGTCCTCAGCACACACAGAAAAAGCCATAATAATCCCATTTTTGCTTAAATGGTGTAAATCAGTTCTGCTTTACCTCAATTTGTTGTTTTTATACTGAAAATTAGATGTTTTTATAGAGTTTATAAATATTGGCACACTTTAGATATTATTTGTATATTTATGGTAAAATTTTCATTGATTTTAAATCCTGTAAGATCTCAGTGTGTATTATTGTAAAGATGACAGACATAAAAATTGTCTTCCATTGTTTTAAAATAAAAGTGCAATACAAGTTGTTTTGCATTCTGTAGTAGAGGGCTATTCTGTATAACTAAAAATAAACATTGAACATGTTTTAGCAGACTTGAATATTGGCCAAGTTTACTCAGTAGTGTGTTCAACTTGAAGAAGTCTGGTGGCCACAGGGTGTTCCTAGTGTCATGAAACTCCCTGGGGATGCAGTAACTAGTGTCATCACCACCCAGAACTTACTTACAATTCAGACTGTACGCGTATTTTTTATTTACTTGTGATTTTCTTAATACTTCTACCTCCCTTCCAACTCACCAACCCAAGGCAGGGAAGAAAGATTAGGAAGGACCAGATGCAGCTCCCTGGGGCAACTCCGCTCCTTGTAGTCAGGATTTCAGCAGTCCACTCAAACAGCAAACACAGGAGCAGAAACCCACACCCTCCACCCCAGCATGAGGAGTCTGTTCTCTCAGCCCAACCTGGGCTTTAACTGGCAGCAGCAACAGCAGCAACAAACTTGAAGCATACTCTGGAGTATTTCTTGCTAGGAAGAAGCAAAGCAAAAGTGATCCCTCTCTGTTTTGGAGGCTCCTAATTATCCCTTCTCAAAATCCACACAAGGATGTTTTACAGTTGGCAAAACCCATGCCCCTCCCCCCAACACGAGGCAGTCTCCAGCCAACAAAACATCATGTGCTCTCTTATCAGGATGTTTTTAGCTGACAAATAACATGCCCCTCTCACAAGTCTGTTTTTCAGCGGTGGATAAAGCATTTCCACATCCCACACTTGGGACCAAAATAAAAACACATCCACATAACACAACTGTGGTTTTTAAAGAAATCAAAAGTCCTACATCCTTCCCTGAGCCCACTCAGCAGCAACTTGGGAGCTAGGTGGCCAGGTAACTCCTGCCTGAGCCTTGAGTCTGAGAAGCATTGATGAAGTCTAGACACACTAGTAACTTAGTGGGACATCACAAAATAAGCATTCTTCCTCTACCTTTTGGTGAGAGGTTCAAGGTTCAGAGGAAAAATGCTAAAATATGACTGTAACCTGTCTTTTGAGGTTTGCCCACTGTGAAATGTACAAATAACTGAATTCATGAACATATTAGACATAGGTTTTACAACTAACCTATCAAAGTTTAAAATCTGATTATTTCATGATGAATTTAATATACTAAAAGTATAGTAGTAAGTTTACCACCTCAAAAAAGTTAAGAAATAATCTGTGACCAGTATACTTTTTGAGTCTTCAAATATGTATATTTATTTTTTTCTTCCAAAATTTAGATTTAAGAACCATACAAAAAATATTTTAGAAACCTTGCTATTTAAATGACTTTATGGCATAAATTATAACTGAGGTGGTCAATAAATTATATATTTTTCTCTAAATTATATTCAAATTAAGTACATAATAAAACCAATATTTTATCTTTTTATCTCATTATTTACTTCACTAACAGTATGTTTTTTGCCTTTGTAAGAATGAATACTAAGCCGGGCAGTGGTGGCGCACGCCTTTAATCCCAGCACTTGGGAGGCAGAGGCAGGTGGATCTTTGTGAGTTCGAGGCCAGCCTGGTCTACAAAGTGAGTCCAGGACAGCCAAGGATACACAGAGAAACCCTGTCTCGAAAAACCAAAAAGAAAAAAAAAAAGAATGAATACTAAGATAAAAGCGAGTGTAACAAGCACTTGTATGTAGATCTGTGATTCCTGAACAGTTAGATTGTGTTCACATTAACAGATACTTGATTCACAGATTGCA
>CAJQZJ010000092.1:1292171-1306607 GCA_907164525.1 Lophiomys imhausi
CTGTTAATATAGATAGGATTCTCAGTTAGATTGTGTTCACATTAACATGTACCTCCACAGCAAAACAGTAATTTTCAGGCAAGTCCCTCAACTATAAACAATTGGCAGGAACCAAATTTTGCTATAACATGTCTTCAGTACTTTACAGAAAGGGAAATATGAAAAACAAAAATATGATTTAGGGCAGTCAAAGGTTCTTTGACATATTCCTAAACTTATTGCCTTTTTCTATGGGTCCACAAGTTTGAGGGTATGCAGGGAGTATCTCCATGAGAAGAAACACAAAAATCTGAGCAGAGCCTCAGGTTGCCTTTCTGTTAACAATAAGAACAGCGTTGTGACTGGTCTTATTACATCTAGACTCATAGAGTCACTGTGTTAAGTCGGTATCGGGTATTTGCTTTGGTTAGGATCCACAGTATTTACAAATTCAGCCAAACCTCTATGCGGTAATTCACAGCTTGGTGGAGGCGATTCTCACCTGCTGCCTGCTGCCCCTCAAGTCTCTATGGCTGCAGACTATGAGACCACTATTCAACCAACAGTTACCGGTTGCCAGCTTGTTTTTTTTTTTTTTTTAATTTGTTGTGTGTGTGGGGTTTTTGTTTGTTTTTGAGATAATCCAGTAGTTTCTAATGAAAGATATTAGGTAGTAGTGAGATATGTTAAAATTTGGTACAGTGTAAGACATCAGCAAGCAGATCTTTAGAAGATGGTGGATCCTATGTATTATGCCTTAATCAAACCTGAAAGTTCAACAATTTTAAATAAGCCTCATAGACGTTTCTAAAGAATTTTAGTCTAGGTGAAATGTATTTCATTTTTAAATTTTAAAACATGTCTAGTGATTTGAAAAGTTATTCTCAATATAATATGCTAAGTTCTGTAAAAATATTTGTAAAAATTTACCAAGGCAACATAAATGCAAGTTTCAAAGCTAGAAATCCTTGACTTCATTATAAACATGAAAATCAGGGCTGGAGAGATGGATCAGGGGTTAAGAGCACTGGTTGCTCTACTAGAGGCCCCTGGTTCAATTCCCAGCACCCACATGGCAGCTCACAACTGTCTGTAACTCCTACTCCAGAGGATCTAACACCCTCACACAAAAATACATGTATGCCAAACACCAAATGTACATAATAATTTAAGGAACAAACATTAGAATCACAAAGCTAGTACAAAGAACATATATCTGGAGTTGGTCTTTACACCTTTATTTTACAAGTGCGGAATGGCATTTAACTTTGCTAGCATTTTCCAATACATATGGTTTAGATATTCATAAAGATTCATCTCACATCTCCAAGGTAAAAATGTCAGTAATTCAGCCAGCAGTGTACAGTTTAAGTGGTCAGTTGGGAATAGAGCCCTTGCAGAGAATAAACACCTGCCAGCCACTGCAGGGCAAATTTCAAGTTCTTCATTCTGCCCAACCCTCAGGACAAGCCTTGCCAGTGTCTCATTATTTGTGGCTCCAGCATTCAGGCGCAGTGTTTGATGGACATAGTCTGGACACTGCAAGCATGCCCACTCCTCTGTACCATGGTGGCTCCAGGCACCAATCTCTTTTCCTTGGTTGGTGAAAATGAGAATATAACTGATGTTTCCTGAACGTATTTCTCTCTGTCCATGGAGATGGCTCTCATCTACCAATGCTTTGTCTTAAATATTTAACCCATGGGTTTATACACTGCCAACGAAGACATTCTGCTTGTATTTCATTGAGAAACACCTGAGGGGTGTTTTTTTTTTTTCCTACAGGCTGTTTAAAGTCATTACTGATCACATTATTAGTGGGCAATGGTCTGGTAGGAAGCCTTTCACCCAGACACTTGCCAGCCACAGTGACCACACTATAGCTCCCATCCTCCACCAGTGCTACTTATTGTCCAGGGGCTCAGGCAACAGACAGGGAATCACTATAAAGGAAATTATGGAATGGGATGGGCCCCTCCTCTCCTTTCTGCAGGAGCATTACTGACTTGGTTGTAGAGGGAAGCACAAAGCAACCACTAGTGTTCCATACAGCTTAACAACTCGGTGAAGATATGCATTCCAGTTATGGCAGCCCTAAGTTTATTAGTTCTGACTTAATTCCAAGGGACTAACGTAAGAACAGAAAATAAACAGATGCCAGTCCACTGTCTACATGTTCTTCATCTTGGCCATGAGATCTTCCAAGGTTTCACCAGAATCTTCCACTGTTACTTCAGAAACAGAATCCTCTTGCTGTGAACAAAAGGGGAAATGCAATGAAGATGGAATCGTACAGAACTGCTTGTCCTCAACAGTCTGCTTCACCCATGCTCAACACACTTAGAAATAAGTTCTTTATATTCCCCACCAATACTTGGTTCAGGAGGCAGCAACTTTAATATTGTTGACATTTCTACTGAGTGTATTCTTAATATAAAAGTAAACTTATTTATAGCAGACCATGAAGTTATGGCACATGTATACATTGTGTAATGTTCATGTCAGGATAAGCCTATCTCCTCAAACCATCTCTTTGTAATTAGAACATTCAAAAATCACTTCTAGCTTTCTGAAGATAAAATGACTACCTACAGCCACCCTTTAGTGACCCAGACACTGGAGCTTAGCGTTCTGAGCTAGCTGTAACTTCAAGCTGCTGGTCAACCTTTCCTCCTGCCCCTGCTCACCCTTGGGAGCACTATTCCACTCTCAACTTCTAGAACATCAAACTTTTCAGAGCCCAAATACGAGTGAGGTCATGTGGTGTCTGTCCATCTGTACCAATCTTACTTCCCTTAATTAGTTCCAGTGAAATCTGCCTTGTTACAAATGACAGGGTGCCATCTTATGGTTCAATAGTGTTCCACTGTATGTGTGTGTGTATGCATGGATCTTTTATAGTCAATGGACATTTTGGCTATTTATACTTTAGATGTATACCCCACCCCTGGTGATACTGCTGGATCACATGTGGTAGTTGTTTTACTTTTTTGCAGAGCTCCACTATTTTCCATAATGGATTTACATGGAATGTACTGATTTAAATTCCTGATAGAAATGCATTTTGACATTCTAGGCTCCCTTTCTACACACTCTTGGCAACAGTGACCTTTTTCACTTGGAGTAAGCTGTACCTTACTGGTTTTCATGTGCTCACCCCTGATGATTAATGATATTTAGCAATGTTTCAATACCTATTACCTAACTTTTTGTCTTTTTGTGTGGTGGTCCCACCCCTGCTCTGTAAGTCTGCACTTGAGAACGTCTGAATTTCCATAGGTTTATTCATGTGCATGCTCTCTGTTTCCCGTTTACCTCTCACCACCCCTCATGTCCCACCCATGACCTCCATTTCCAGGTCGCTACGTATCCAGGTTCATCTCTCCCTTGTAAGTCTCCTGCTTCAGCCTCAGGTGCTAGGGTCACAGGCACACAGCATCACTCTTCCCTGAAGTATTTCTAAATGGGTTTGTGGCTAAAACTATCAATATGTCAAAGTAATATTTTAATTTAACCAAAATCTATTATACTTGGAGCTGGAGAGCTGGCTCAGCAGTTAAGAGCACTGGCTGTTCTTCCAAAGGACCCGGGCTCAAATCCCAGCACCATATGGCAGTTCACAGCTGTCTGTAATGGCCAGGTGTGGTAGCACACTCCTTTAATCCCAGCACTCAGGAGGCAGAGGCAGGTGGATCTCTGTGAGTTCAAAGTCAACCTGGTCTACAAAGTGAGTTCCAGGACAGCCAAGTCTACACAGAGAAACCCTGTCTCGAAAAACAAAAAACAAAGAAAACTATACTTGATACAACAATGAATTTTAATGTCTCTACTTTCTCAGTTCCAAATGAGCTGTACCGATGTCCACACTGACACTGAATATGTTTCTTAACACCTCACTGCCTACAGTGTAAATATATAAAACAGGAAATGTCTTGCTAGCCTTCCAATGTAAGATGAAGCTGAAAGAAGATAAATAAATACATATGGGTAAATGAGACTTCACAAATACCTTCTGTGGGACTGTGTATGCTACTGTAATTCCTTCAGGCAAGGCGGGAATGGGACCTGAGGAGTCCTCCAGTTCCTCTTCCGGGGTCTCAGACACCAGCTCAATACCTGTAGGATTAAATGTGACCCTGCGCTCAATCTCAAAAAACTACAAGAATTACTTATACTTCTGTATATACATTCCCTCCCGAAAATACTGTAAGAATCATTTAAAATGTTGTGTCATCTTATATTCCCTTCCAGAAAAGAGTGTGCTTCTAAAGGAAGCAATGCAAGGAGACTCCTCACCCCACTCATTGTCCTCGTGCACAACCTCCTCCTCCTCCTCCTCCTCAGGTGCAGCCTCCTGTGTGGGCAGTGCTGCTGCCTTCTTCTGTGTAAAGTAAACAGTATCCAAACACCGTTACTCCTCAATTCTCTGCAGCATTCCTTAAGCATTCACACAGGGCTTTTATCTTACGAAAAGCAAGAATGGATTTTTGTTTTTCAAATATGCTGAATTAATTAAAATATCAAAATACAGAATGCATTTCTATTATATTCCAAATGTGTTTCTTTTGAAAAGCCCATCCTGGGTGGTGTGACACCAGGCTCGCTGACTGGATGCGCACCTTGCATTCTTGCTGCTGCTTCCTGCAGTTCCCATCATCACACTGAGGGTTTGGCTTCATGAACATGGTAGGAAAAAAATCCGCCATCGCATTGTATCCAAGGTAAAAGCTGACAGTGCCAAAATTTAACAGAAACCTGGAAAAGAAAATCAAATTAGACAGGCATGCTGATGCACACCTTTAATCCCAGCATTTGGTAGGCAGAGGCAGGTGGATGAGTTCCAGGCCAGCCAGAGATATACAGTAAGACCCCCATCTCAAAACACAAAAGATAAAAGAAAATCAAATTAGAGTTAAATAAAGAAATAAACTTTATTTATTATTTAGTAGAAGTAAATCTTTTAAAAAGGATTTTGGAGTAGGCACTGAATTTTGTAACAAACAAGCTAGAAGACAGCAACTTTCTCTACCTTATTTATCAAACTTGGCTCGCAGTGGATGCTTAGATACTTGTTAAAATGTGAAAGAAAGGGAAGTTCACGCCCTTTCATCACTGTATAATGAGCTATTATTTTTGAACTTCTGATAAAGATAAACTGCTGGCAAGTGAGGTACAGCTTTCCTCACCTTGACAAAGTGCATTGATCCCAGAGGACCTGCCTTGTGAGAGATGTGTTCTCAAAACCTGAGCTACTGGGAGAGGGCTCAACTGTTAGAGCACTTGCTGTGCAAGCATGAGAACCTGAGTCTGGATCCCCAGTGCCCACATAAAAGGCAGGCATGCATCATGAGCCTGTAGTACCAGATCTGAGAGGGACAGGAGAATGAAGACAGGAAGATCTCAGGGCCTTGCTGTACGGACAGTGTAGCCAAAATGGTGAGTTCCTACTCACCAAAAAATAATGAGGACCACATCTTAGATGCAAAGCATAGAGAAATCAAACTGAACATAAACTAGAAGCCCCTCCCCACCGGCTAGCTTTCACAATGCCGGAGGGTGCTGGGGAAGAAAAGGCATCAACGGTCTTATCCAGTTGTAAACCCTACAACCAGTAATACCAACCTGCCAGGCAAGATGTGCCTACAGGTAGAGTGATGGCCTAATGTTGGCAGAGGTGTGGGGTGGGAACCAACCACTCTCTGACTGGATTTGAGGCCTGCTGCGCAAGAGAGAATTCAAACCTGTCCAGTAAGGGCAGTCAGAGAGAGACCCATGGCTAAAGTCTTAGGCACTACGGGCAATTTCCAACCGATGTTCAGGTAAGCTAAATGGAATGAAGAGCACCAACCATAGACACATGGCTGCTCAAGGTGCTGAGGATACATGATGGCTGAGTGCTCCATCCTAGGACATTTACACATCTCCATGCCACTCAGAGAACACTGCAGAAGATGAGGTGGGAAGAATGTAAGAGCCGTAAGACAGGGATGAGAGCCACAAAATGCTGTCTACTGGGCAGGGCACCACCACTGCAGTGAAGACCTCACAGGAGCTGTGGCTGTTTGCAATGGGCCTATCAACAGTCAATCACGGATCAGGGAGGGGCTCATGGAGCCCTAGTCCTCCCTGATCAACTCCTGTCTCCTGGTGGATTCTGAGGGGAGGGCAGCCATTGTCTTCAGTTGTGCAGTCACTGAGAGGCCCCAGACACCAACAGATGGTCCCAACCTATGGCCATACAGATAATCCTGGTTAAACTCAGGGAGTCTTGGAACAACAGGAAAGTCACGAATGTGGGCAGGACATTTGTAGGCACCCCTACAGGGGTGGGAAGGAGAGTAGAGGAAGTGGAGAAGAGGTTACAGTCATCAGAATGCACTTCATACACGCATCAAACTGTCAATAATGAATTCAGGGAAAGAAAGACACACATCATTGTCCTCTGGCCTTCACACAGAAAAGTCTACCTCATACACATGTGCACACATGCACATCCCCACACACGGACAAAAATCTGAACTGTGATACTGAATTATTTTTTAAAAATGATTCAGCCTACTATAAACTATATAATTTTAATTACAGTAAACTCAAACTATACTAAGTCATTGATGTTAAGTAGTATCAAGTGAAGTTAAAGCATTTCCAACACATAAAAGTCCACTGTGACCCTGTCCCTGCCAATACCATTCTCTTTAACAGCATCTGTCTCGGTTGGATTTTTGACAACTTAACATAAGCTGGATCATGTGGGAAGAGAAAATGCCTCCACTACATTGGTCTGTGGGCATTTTCATGAGTAATGACTAACGGAGTGTCCAGCTCACTATGGGTGCTGACACCCCTGGACAGGTAGTTCTATAATGTATTAAAAACAGGTTAAGTAAGCCACAAGGAGCAAGCCAGTAAAAACTCCTCTATGAACTCTGCCTCAGTTCTGCCCCAGGTTCCTTGAATTCCTGCCCTAACTTCCTTCCATATGGACTACGATGCCAAAGGGTATGCCAAATAAAGCCTTTCCTTCATGAGTTGCTTTTGGTCATGGTACTTATCACAGCAATAGAAACTCTGACCACAACAGCTTCTACATAGAAGATTCTATATAAATGTGGGTTGGGGAGACAGCTCAGAGGGTCAAATGCTTGCCATGCTAGCATAAGGACCTGAGTTCAGGTCCCCAGAGTCCATGTAAAAACCTGACAGTTGTGAATGACTCTAATTCCAATGTTACTACAGCAAGATGGAAGGCAAAACAGGACAGTCCCTAGAAGCTATCCTAGTGCAAGCAAAGGAAGACAATAAAAGGCCCTATCTCATGACAAGGTGGAAGGTGAGGTTGACAACTGAGGCTATCCACTGCCTTCCTCACATGCAACATAGGTACATGCCTGTACACACACCAACATGAATCCATGCGTACACCCACAAAACAGATTAAAATGACAAATGACAAGAAAAAAATTTTGAAAATACATATATGTAAATCTAAATATGTAACAAGGAATGCAAAAACCAGCACATGATGGTACAATGATCATTCATAGAAAAAAAACATAAAGTGACCACTCCTTTTTTTAACAAATAAGTGGAAACTGAAATAGCTACTCTTCAGATTAGCAAAGCTTTAAGAGTTTGATACTAATGTTTCTGACAGCATGTGTAAGCCAAGTACCCTGAGTCTTTGAGACAGTATAATGCCTTTCCAAGAAAAACAGTGATATTTGTTAAGATAAACTGCAGAAAGCCAGTATTCAAGGACATATGTAAAATGTTGTCTGCAGCACTGGTAAGAACACTAATAAAAGTGTGGACAGCCTAAATGTTCGTTAATAGAAGAACCCTGAGGGAGATGTTTTCACAGGCAGGACTGTTTTCCCTTTTTGTACAATATTATAAAGTGTTCTTAGTACCGCTGTTAGACCACACAGCCCGAGACTGCGGCCTTCACAGTCCTGCACGGATTTCTTAGGAGCTCTGCTGGAGCTACGCTTCTGATACCGAGATGCCTCATTTACCACGCTGCAGTTTTCCAGTTATACTGGAGACTTAGGAGACAAAACTAGGCTACTAAGCCTGAAGTGGGACAAAAATTATCCAGAGTTAGAGAATTCTAGAGGACTCTGTTTTTAAAGAGTGATGGTTCATAAACTGACAAAAACATTAGCTATATAAAACCCATTTTTCTCATTTTTAGCTACAGTTAAAAAGTGCATTGGAGGAATCTCATTTTGGGTAATAGAAGGATTTCTCGGGTTTTATCACATTTGAATGACTTTCTGTAAGAGCGTCAAGATAGTAAAAACAAGTGTTTGTACTTTGGTCTCCACCCCCTGCTAGGTCTGTAGAGCTGCCACTCATTTGATTAATGATTCAGAGTCATGTGTCACACAACATTTCAATCAGCAACAGACCACATATGCTACAATGGTGCCTACTGTCTCTGAAGTGCTGTGCTTGTACTGTACTGAAACTGGCTAATGATGCATAGCATAGCCTCTCATCCAATGATATAGGACTGCATATATAGACCATCCCTGTATCATTTAACAAGGTATTCCAAATGCAGGCAGTAACTCACATTTAAGCAAACATGTGTGCATGTACACTCACACAGATACATGCACATACACGTAATGCTAACAAAAGTCCATGTATGTATGATATATTTAAAAGCAAACTTAAGGTTAAGATAACTACTTAGCTGGCAATACCATACCAATTTTTTTTTTTTTTTTCCGAGATAGGGTCTCTCCGTGTAACAGCTCTGGCTGTCCTGGACTCACTTTGTAGACCAGGCTGGCCTCGAACTCAGAGATATGCCTGCCTCTGCCTCCCAACCGCTGGAATTAAAAGGCGTGTGCCACCACCCCTGGTGGCAATAATCAATTCTTCAAGTAGTTTGTGAAATACATTTTTATCAAAAGTATAAAAAACGATTCAGAATAATCAGCCCTCACTTACTTTAATACATTTTGTACCAAGATCCCTGCAACTACTCCCATGGTAGTGGGGAGACTGGCTGCGCAGACGCCTTCTCGTTTCAGGGTTTTTTCATCAATATTTGAAGCAACTACAAGTGGTGGTGCACACTACATGAAAAAGAACACACCAATTTCAAATAAAATAGAGAAAAAAACAAAAACAAAAAACAAATGTTCCAAGTAGTCTCCCAGCACATTCCTTTGCTCCTTTAAATTATAGACATCAATTACAAGAGATCACTGATATCTAACAGTGAAAGTGAGCCCAGACAATGCCTACCGCAAAACAAGCTGACTCTCCAGGGACCATGAGCTGGATGTGCCCGGAAACCGCGTTTTCACTGACCCCAGATTCCATCCATGTCTGACCAAGTTCATTACAAGCCTTAACAGGAAAAGGTAAAAACACAAGACAGCACAAATTACTGCCAACCTCCTTTGTGGAATATAAGGTGCTATCTAAATGGATACTGTGGTTTTGGGGTCAGCGGGAAGAGCACAGTTAAAAAAGAGAGAGAGTTGAGAATAGTTGAGTTAAAGTGTCGATATTCCGGAAACAGCAAGTACCTATTCCTTACACTGAACCACTGCCTCCTAGGTTTTTTTTTCAGATTAATATAAAAACTTGTTTTCCTAAAACTTCTGTAATAAAAAATACAAAGTATCATTTAAAAGTGACTCAAAGGAAAATGTTTTCAATATATACTAGTAAGACAAAAAAAATTAAAACCAATAGTAAGCCGGCAAGATAGTTCAGCAGGTGAAGGTGCTGGCCACCATGCCTGATGCCCTGAATTCAATCCTCAGATCCCACATGGTAGACAGAGAGAACCAACTCCTGCAAGTTGCCCTTTGACCTCCACATGGATGTGATGGTATATACATACACACAGACACACTAAATGAATGTAATAAAAACCCAATGATGACTAGACTAAGTATTATAAACTATTCATTTACTTTAAAAACCACACAGCAGAAACATCTGCTACTTTATACATAAGAGAGTGGGACACTGGAGCATATCACAGATGAGGCCAGAAGCTCTTAACACACATTTTAAAAGCAGGCTAACTGAGAAGATAAAGTTTAAACTCAGAACTACGTTGAGAGAGAACACTCAGGCTAAACTCAGGGCTGCAGCTGCTCACACAACACTTACTGTATTTATTGCCATTCGAGCTTCAAAGTTGTCCACACAGCTAAGAACTAGGTCAACAGGTTTTCCTTCTTCTAATCCGCCATTACTAGAGAAGGGGGTAAAAAGTACTTAACAAAAGGAGGATACAAAATACATTTATTTTTTTTTTCTGCCCTATAGCCTGGTGGCTGAGGCCTGTTGTCCTAGCACCTGGGAGGCTGGGGCAGGAGGACCATCACTGATTCATTCCAATCTTTAACATACAGTATGAAATCCTGCCTCAAAAACAACAACAACAAAAACCCAAGCCCCATGGCCTGTATTAAATCCCCCAATTATTTCTTGAAGCAAGGTCTCAAACCTGTGATCCTCTTGCCTCAGTCTCCCAAGTGTTGACACGACAAGCATTCATCACCTCACCCAATGGGACACAAAATACAATGTAACTGAATTTTATTTGTGCAGTCAATTTTCAATTTTAACACAGTATTTAGTGTTAATGACCCTATACTGAGTGTTAAGCCACTTTTTGAATAGAGAATTAATGATTCTAATAAACATTACACAAAAAATATTTTACCTAAGAGATGAAAAAATTGTCAGCAGATATTTCACTTGTTTAACTGAGCTGGACACCAGTATATTACACAAAATATTCATAAATTTTACCTTATTCTATTCATGAAATGTTCAAAGTGCTCCACTGTGGTGATATTGTAGTTATGAACTTCAAACAGAACATCAGGGTTAATACTCCTGAGAGGGAAAACCAAACAGTTACAAACTCTCCTTGTAAGAACAGGACAGAAAAAAGAAAAGAGAGGGCTGAGGGAGTGAGCTGGATTTAAATGGGTCTGAAGAAGAGCAGAAGTCCCATTCTACTGCTTTTGTTGCAATCAAGGATGAAAACACAGAGAATGTCTGTGTCCAGCCCTTGGCCCACCACAGGTTGCAGAACTACGAGTGCAGTCCAACAGACTTTTGATGACTGTCCTTCCAGGTCAACAATGGACACCCTGATGTAGACTGTTAGAAGACTACAGGAATGCTTCCACACTAACCCAGAGCCTTCAGTGGTGCTGGAAGCTACAGTCCAGCCTGACAGTCTATGTCTTATTCAGTTCAGTCCAAGAACGTGTGAGGCCTCACATTGGGAGCTGATAAATCATAGCCCATGAGCCAAATCTGGCCCACTACCTGTTTTGGTATGGACTTTACGGTAGAAATTGTCTGGTTTGGGGTTTTGTTCTGAGTCAGAATCTTCCCATGTAGCCCTGGTTGGTCCAATAATCGCTATGGGTCAGTCCTCACACGTGCCTGAACTTCCTGTGTGCTGGCATTTGCAGCATGTGCCACCACATGCCACTAACAACAATTCTTAAATGATTGGGGAGAAAATCTTTTTCAGAGTATTTCATGACAAGTAGGTAGAATTCCGATTTCAGAGTCTAAAACTCAAGTTTTACTGGAACAAAGACAAGCTCAATTGTTTGGTGTTGTCTACGGCTAGTTACACTGTGGCTCCACAGTTAAGCAGTGGCAGCAAAGATGAAAATATGTCCACTTTAGCCCTACACAGAGTCTGCCAACCCAGGTCTAAGAAGTAAGAGAATTCCTTGCAAAAGTGAAATACGCACTTCACAGAGAAAAATCCAACTCCATTTACATTCAGCTTAGCTCACAAGAGGTGCACAAAACAAGACTCCATGAGGCCCTCCACTACCACCCCCACTCACCTCAGGGTGTGCTCTGCTGCTTGGACCTTACTCAGCCCTACTTGATGAGGCTGGAAGAAAAGTCGATTCATGTTGGCCAGTTCCACCTTGTCATAGTCAAACAGTAGCAACTAAAATGAAAACAGTGGTATTTCAATGAAGAATGTCATCAAATTAGTGGATTTGCCATTTGATAGGGTTAACATTAGTGGTGTGATAACATTAGTTACTTCTAAGGCACTCAGTGTCTTACAGTGATTTACTAAACGTCCCGAGAGGTAAATGCATGGCTCCTTTTATCCTCAGCTTAGTGACAAGGCAGTTAGGGGCTGCACTGAACAGCACTCAGCCAGTGCAGGACTCTCAGTGTGTCAACCCTCGCTAACCCAGCGCCCTGCTGCGTCTACAGACTGGCTCAATGAGAAGGAATGTTCATTTCATTTCACTCAAGCATTTCAAAACTGTGCCAGGATCCTATTTCATTCCTTTTTCCCCTTGATTCCTTTGTATAACATACCACATACCTAAGATAAGGCTAAAATTCATCATTCCAAAGAGAATTATCAGGTAGTTAATTACTGTTTCTTGCTCTATTATTAGGTATACTTCAGTGTTGGCCATGCACACACATCACTTAAAATGAGCAGAATTTTCACACTTATCAGTAAGAACAGGTTAGAATCCATGAGTCTATAAAAATAACATTTTATTAAAAAAATTTTTTTTAATTTTTTGCAGTGCTGGGGACTGAACCTGGGACCTAGTGCATACTAGGCAACTGTTCTACCACAAAGCTATATCCGCAGACCTGATTTTATTCTTCTCAATATACAAACTTAAAAAAAAAAGCCTATGACAACATCCAGAGAACCTTTAATATCTTAAGAGCAAAGATACCTCTTAGGCCCTTTATAAGTCCCTAAACCATGGCTCACTCAATAATATTTATCAGGTGAGAGAGAGGATTAAATCTGAGTTGTGACTCCTAGTTGGTTTTGTGAAAAGAAGTGGAAGTTATTACACTGCCATTATGTGGCTTAGGTCACAGAAAACTGACAAGCCTTTGAGGACTGCAGCACACATCTAGAAAGCAAACAGCTGATGCAGACTCGGTGATCCAGGGAGCTGCAGACACTTGCAGGGATAACAGCCTCTGGGTCTTCTAGGCACTGTTTCCCCATTAAACTTCATCAATTGGCTTCTTGTTGTCTGCTTTACAGATAAAGAAAGAATTCCTAAAACCCATCTTTTTAGTCTTAGTTTATGAACCTGGGTACAGTGAGATCAGTGGAAGAGTTACTGAAAAAGCAAGTGTCTGCATCTCTTTGCCAGAATTACTAGTTACCTACTATGGATGCAACTAGGCATGAGAACTATTGAAGTCTTCCCAGGATTCTAATTACAGCAGCCCTTGAGAACAACGGCCATGGCCTTGTCTTGGATATCTGCATCACCTAAAAATTGGTGGTGGGTTAACAGCACTTCCCCAACATTAATATTCAGCCAATGAAAGGACAGATTCTGGTTGAGTTGTGTGCACTGCACCTTCAAGTCTTCCTGCCTAGCACAGGCCCAGGCAAGGCTCCAGTCATCTCAGGGTTTAGTTTCTGCCTGTCAGGATTACTGGAAACCAGTTATGACAATTTTCAGGTTTACCTGACACCTACAGGATTAAAACCACATAACTGAGGTCTGGTAGTCTGTTTTTTCTTTCTTTCTTTTTTTTTTTTTTCTTTGTTCGGTTTTGGTTTTTTTGTTTTTTTGCGACAGGGTTTCTCTGTGCAATAACTCTGGCTGTCCTGGACTCACTTTGTAGACCAGGCTTGAACTCAGAGATTCGCCTCCCAAATGCTGGGATTAAACGTGTGCACCACCATGCTTGACTCTTGTAGTCTGTTTTAATATGGCCACATACTCAACTTTTAACTACTGATCTCAAGCATCTCTAATAACCCATCAATCAACCAGGTACTCAAGTCATCTATAAGCAATATTGGCTTGCTTTTGTAAACCACTTCAAAGATATTAAAATTATAATAAGCAAAAAAAAATTATAATAAGCATTTTCAATATTTTGTTGGCATCATTTTTATATTGACAAATGAGGGCCAATTTTGCAACCACTATCTTTTTTTTTTTAGTTTTTGGAGACAGAGTTTCTCTGTGTAGTTGTGTAGTCCTGGCTGTCTTGGAACTCTCTCTCTAGACCAGGCTGGCCTCAAATTTAGAGATCCGCCTGCCTCTGCCTTCCAAGTGCTGGGATTAAAGGCATGTGCCAGCACCACCCAGCTGCAACCATTATCTTTCAATATTAACTTATTAACAAACAATATTGGAGAATATATGTTTTACAAAAATAAAAAGAGAGTAGATAATTGTGGAAACCTTATCTTTTCAACCACTAAGTAACCACTAAGTCCTTGGCTTTATAAACCTAAGCTTGACAGATTAAATTCTGACAGACGGTTACTTCTTTTCTACAATTCAAGTCTGTTTTTAAAAGAAGAAAACAAAATGGGTTAAATAAAAATCTGAAACATCTTAGTTCAAATTTGATGCTTTCCACTCTCTGAGTGTTTCATTGAGTGCTAATTAGATTTTTGAAGATCTGTGTGTTTCA
>CAJQZJ010000092.1:1306956-1358560 GCA_907164525.1 Lophiomys imhausi
ATTGAGTGCTAATTAGATTTTTGAAGATCTGAGTGTTTCATTGAGTGTTAATTAGATTTTTGAAGATCTGAGTGTTTCATTGAGTGCTAATTAGATTTTTGAAGATCTGAGTGTTTCATTGAGTGCTAATTAGATTTTTGAAGATCTGAGTGTTTCATTTGCACACCTGATCCATTTAAATGTACTGTCTTTTGTATCAAAGGGTTAAATTAAAAAAACAAACTTTGTTTTTAAAAAACTGTTGGGAGGGGTGCTGGGAGCAGTGGAGGGAAGGGAGGTTGCAGTCAAGATGAACTGTATGAGAGAAGAATAAATAATAATAAAAATAATAATAACAACTGTAAAGAAGACACGTGGCAGAAATTTAAATTCCTCCAGGGTCAGCACTTCTTGAAACCAAAATATATGCTTAGTTTGTATCCTGTTCCCAAAAGTTGTACTTTGCTCACCAGCTGTGCCATTTTGAGTTAGCCAGCTGTGTAAGAGTGTGAGGCCAAACTCTGACCACTCATAGTTGGGGCACAGGAGCCCCTACATCAGGAATAAAAACCCAGCAGAAACTCCCCTGGGTGCTCTTCCCTGTTGATCTGGCATGGCTCTGCGCCCTTCTGCAGAAGTCAGACTTGCCTTGCTAAAGTGCTATGGTTGAGGTAGTGATGGGGGGAGGGACCCCAGAACCATCTCTAACAGGAATTACATCTAAAGTAATTCCAAATTACTTACACTTTACACTGCCCCAACAAAAGTCCCAGGACACAATTAAGTATCCTTTGTTTAATTAGCAATAATATGAGCCTTTGTCTGGAGAAAGATATGACTTGGCCTCTTGAGAATTGTAATCTCCATAAATATAACAGAAATCAACAAAGCACTGACTGAGCAGAAGAGTGCTAATTTGTACCTGATTTGCTCCAGGAGTGAACAGTTCCCTACTGGGCAGGCAAAGAGAAATCTTTTTACCTTACCAATGCCACATCTTGTCAGCATTTCAGCAGTCACACTACCAATGCCACCAACACCTACTATTGCTACAGCATAGGTACGGATTTTCTGTGAAACACAAAATGGTACACGTGCTGGTTAATGCTCTTCATTTGACTTGTCATCAGAAATTATTCTCATTCACTGAAATCAAGTTCAGAAGCTTGGAAAACTTCATCATACCTCATAGTCATTGACAATCCCCATCCGTTTCAACGCCATCAGCCGGCTTAAAGAAGAAACAGAAAAGGTTTTGGAACTTTAGCAGTCTTTTTTTATTTTTATTTTAAGGTGTATGGGTGGGATGCCTGTATGTATGCCTGTACATGCAGTACTGCTGGTACATGCAGTGCTAGTAGAGGTCAGAAGAGGGTGTCAGATCACCTGGGACTAGAGTTCACATCCATGTGGGTGCTGGGGATTAAAGTGAGGTCCTGTGGAAGAGCACTGGCTGCTCTTAACCACTGAGCTATCTCTCCAGCCCCAAGATTGCAATCTTTAGTGAACAGTGATATTTATAGACATGTACCATCAAGGAAAACAACCATCAAAACTCAATTATTACTACTTCAAAATGGGAGGAGTCTAGATGGACATGGTGGCATGCATCTGTAATCCTAGCACTCAGGAGGCTGAGGCAGGAGGATTAGGAGTTCAAGTCCAGCCTGGGGTACACAGTGAATCTGATGAGCAACTGAACTTAAAAGCTAACTTTTACTAGATAAGAATAAGTCAGTGGGTTTAAAAACAAGGATTCTCCTGGGTGTGCCTATGAACAGTATTTTTCTTCTAAAATATCTTCTTTACCCCAATGTCAAGGGTCAAAGTGAAATGCCACCATTCCCCTCACTTCGTCAGTATCTAAAGACAGCGAAATGAGCTCATGGCCTCTGCCCATAATGAACCATGTCTACTTTTGGAGGCATCTGCTGCTGTATGCCAAGGACTCTGAGAGAGAGCCACCGTAGCTAGTGTTCCTCTGCTCTATTCTCCTAAGAGTGTGTGCGTGCGTGTGCGTACTGTGTTATAGACATATATTATACATAAAATGTGCAAATATTAAAGTGTTCATTTGTTGCTCTTTATGGCACAAGTGGACCTATGGTTGTTAGGAAAGTCAGCAGTCAGCAGTCCTCCTCTGGCTAGCCCTTTCCTTTCCCCTTTCAACTCTATGTGACCATATCTATAATCTATTACAGTATTTTCACTTCTTGCTTCTCAGGCTTCTGAAGATTTCACTCCTCAGTGCCCATCACTGATGCGCAGACACTTCCCACCCCGGTAGCATGGGTCACTCTAGTTAGAGCATAGCAGTTCACTGTTGGGTGAGTACTTTGGTGCCTTCTCTTTCTTCCATGACCTCCATACTGCAAGGCAGCAACTGTGTCTCCCTAAGCCTAATCTCCTGCATGCTTTCGCTTACCTACCCTAAACCCTGCAGTGCTCTTAAACTCCTTTGCGTACATTCACATGCAGGGGTTAGCGACTTCATCATCTGAGTGCCTCTAGACCCACCACACACCGTCCTCTTTCTGGAGCTTCGCCTATGTTAAAACTACCCAGTTTTAGCCTCGGCACTTATAGCCTTGCTGACTTACTGGGGAGGAACCTATTGCCACACATATGCCACTGTTTACTACAATCCGTCTGAAAATAGCTCTCTAACACCTTTCTCACCTGCAGGATGAGAGCGTTCCCACAGGGATCCCCTACAGGGCTGTGGTGAAGAGAAAAACATGTAACGGGAAGTCCAACTGCATGCCACTGAATGCACTCTTGTACAAGTCTTGCCATGTACAACTGCTGTTCTACGAACTTCTCATAAACCGCTTCAGCCCTCATAACTGTGACAGAAACAGGTGTTCCTATGGTCCCACTTTACAGGTGGTGATCTGAAGGAGCTTCTTCTACAGGAAGCTCAGCAGCTGCTACAACCAGTTAGAAATTACTAGCTACCCAGAAGCTGAGAAATGAACACACTTAGTCTTGACGAAGAGGCCTTCCCCTTAACCACCGCTCTGTATTCTCCCTCATAAGTTAGTAAGTTCTTTTACGGAGGCCTGGCAAAGTCGACAGTGAGAGATGTTCATGAGCACCCGAGTTACTAACTCTCCCTCTCCCTGCCACATCTAAGTTACACTGAGAGGTTTTTAGGATAACTGTAGTCTATCCTTGGCAGCTTTGCATGAGATATTATGTTCTGACAGAGCTTACTATCTTATGCAGAGCGAGATAGACTAATAAAGAAAGACAAAGGCGATGGCAAACTGGGTACAGGACAGAGGACACAAGAGCTGCACCATATGGGTGTCTGGCTTGGATTGTTTTTTGTTTTTGTTTTTAATAAAATGTTTTTATTTTTATTTTTGCAGGAGGAAGGGGTCTAACTATACAGCCCAAGATAGGCTAGGACTCATTATGTAGCCCAAGCTGGCCTGGAACTCCAGACAGCCCCCCTACCTCACCGTCCCGAATGCTAGGATGAATCTTGAGCCACCACGCTTGGCAAGGGTTATCTTCTGGCTAGCACTAAGACGTGGCGGCCTTGCCCATCTGGAAATATGACTTCTACAGCAAGAAAGAAAGGAGCCGCAGGAGCTCGGCTGAACCATGCAAGGGGAGCGTGGCCCTACCCGCCCCGCCATGGATCACCTGTACGGATTGGAGTCCACCACCTCGGAGCTCATCTTCTCGATGCGGGCCCGGTCGCCCAGGCCGCCGCCCACAGCTCGCCGGTTTCTCTCCTGGGCGAGTTTCTGCTTCAGGTCCTCAACCTGCTGCCGCAGCTCCTCCACTGACTCGGCCATGGCTGAGCCCCCGGCGCCCGCCGCTCCCACCCTAGGCCGCCGCCGCCGCCACGGCCCCACGCTGCTCCGCTGAGCCCACGAAGTGCAGGAGGACTAGACACAGGCTTCCTGGTCCCGACCTGAGGAAGCGCCTCCAGTGATTCCCAGTTAGACACGTCTCCTCGGCCAAGCCCACCGGGCATCCGGCGCGTCGCTTCCGGTGCGCAGCCGCCATCGCTCCCCTCGGTGAAAATTCTCTTGAAAACAGTTGGCTTTCTTCCCTAGAACCTAAAACCAGGTCGCAGCAGGCCAGCGACATATGTGTCCAGAGCAGGCCGACAGCGATTCTGCCTTTCTAATCTAGAAGGCCATGAGAAACACCGGGGTCTTTTATTCCGGGGCTCAAGGTTCTAGAGGACTCTCTTCCTAAACGGACCGCACAGGCCTTCCGCCTGACGCATCGTTCTTGGGAGTCTGTGTCTTCGCTCGCCCGAGTGACGTTTGTGTCCTTTTTTATCCTATAAGATCGAGGCCTCCAGATCTGACGCTGACAGTAAATTCTAAGTTGGGCCCACAATAGGCGCTCCCTTCATTTCTGCGCCAGATCCCAAGTCACTAGATTTGGCCGCCCACACTGCTTAGCAACTGTGTCCAGAGTCCAGGTGACGGGCTTTCCGTAAGCCCGCCCAGACCACGCCTCCAAGCTCTGGTGTCTTTCCTATCACTCGCTGTCTCTGCGCTGTCTGTGGACTCCTTGTCTCTGTACACAGTGACAGCAGCGGCAATCATGGAGATGGATGTCACCAGTGACACCGTGGAGGTGCTACCCCAGCACAAGTTCGACATCAGGCCCCTGGAGGCCTACCTGAATCAGCACTTGCCTGGCTTTGGGCTAGATCCCCGGGCTGTGCTGACTGTTACTCAATACAGGTATCTACCTTAGCCTTCGCCTCCAACTGGAGCCTGTCTGTGCTTGATGCTTTCCTTCCTTTGGCCGTGGGGGGGTTTCTCTTTTGCACAGTCGCGATTTCTTTCCCTGCAAGGACGCTTCCTGCTGATTTGTCCTTGAATCCCAGGCTAGTCTGAATTAGAGGGCAGTAGTAGAGGGCAGTGGCCATTATACAATGAAGTCTTGTTAAGGACTAAAATTATGTGCCTAATTCACTGAGAGAGATGAGGCTAGAAGCTCTTGTATACCTAATAGATACCTTGTGTGACCTTTTGTGCTACAATCTAAAGATCATTGGCAGGGTGGCTGGTGCCATTTTGTTTAATTGACCTTAGTCACCTGGGGCTAAGTTAATAACACCACCAGAAATACACAAATGTAGATTCTAGTCTTTCCACTTAGACGTTTTCAGCACCACTTAAGGCCTAAGTTCCTGAAACAGGGGAATTAAACTGGATGAGATGACCCTAGAGTACCTTTCCCCACTGAAAAGTGAATCTGACTTTAGTCTGATGTTTTACAATAGATAGTTTTTCATTTTTATATGGTCCCAGTATAAAACCATCTTATATGATTCCAGTAAACTGTGTCTGGTCTTTCTATCTGGGGATTTAACTGTAACATAAATTCGGAGACCAAAGTTTCTTTCTTGTAACATTTGACTGTTCCCATTAGTTTTGATAAGGAAATGAAGTAATGTAGGTGAAAGGGCTTAAGTATCAAAATATCTGTGGAGAGGCGGAATAAAGAATAGTTGTCACTTCTAAAACTAATGCTTTGTGTTGTAAATGGACTAAAACAGATCAAAGTTCAAATTTCAATGGTTAGTCCACTCAATGTGGAATTTGGTCAGCTTGTCATCCTGGTTTAGGATAAAGGTTATATATCCTCAGGCTACTATGGTCCTGTGTTGATTTAAAAATAATTCTGAATTAAGTTGATGTTCATCAAAATTATGCTCAATAAATGAAATCAGTTGTGATAAAAAAAATTACTTCTGAAGCCAAGCCTGGTGCTACATGGCTTTAATCCTGATATTTAGAGGTTGAGGAAGTATGATTGTGAGTTTGAGGCCAGCCTGGACTATGGAGCAATCCCTGGTCTCAAAAACTTCTTTTCCAGAAATGTTATATAAGCTTGATTTAACATATATGTATGAAAGTACGGAGTTAACAGAGAAGACAAATTCATTTCCAGGACAGATGAAAAAAATGTAAAATTAAAAGCATGCTATGCCACAAAAATCTCAAAAAAAATCTTTTAAAACTTTGGGCCAATGAAATGGCTTATCAGGTAAAGATGCTTGCTGCCAAGCCTGACAACCTGAAGTCAACCCTAGAAACCACACTGTAGAAAGAGAACCAATTCCTGCAAGGTGTCCTCTGATCTCCACACATGTACCCCCCAAAGATTAAATATAAAAAGAAAAAACACATTTTCACAATCTATATGCAAACTTTTTAACAGAGTGAAAACAGCCAACAAGTTCAGTGTAGAAACTAATTGGTTCATGTGTTGAAGAGCCACTGAGCTACACAGGTAATAGTTTATTAAGGTTATGCATACACATCACTTGCATTTCTATATTGTAGCAACAGTTAAAATATGACACTCAGAAAGCTCTGATAAGAATATTCCCCCTCCCAAATTACCTAAACACCACTCTAATAGAAGATGTGCAAAACCTTGGTATAGAACATGATAAAACCGTATTAGCAGTTTTTAAAGAACCTTAAACATGTAGAAGTAATATACATAAGCAGGAAAAGTCAAGATTGTAAAATTTTGCTTTTTGTCCCAACTGATCTGTAGAGTCAAAGCAATGTAAATCAAAATCCTATTTTTTCTCTAATAAAAAAAATCCTTCTAAATTTTATGTGGAAGACTGAAGGGCTAACAGAAACATTCCTAAAGAACAACAGAGTAGGAAATCTGAATTAAGGTGCCATATTACTAGCCATGAATGTTAAATGTGTCAGCGAGATAAGGAGTTCACAAAGACCCACATGTGTGTAGAACTTAGGTGACAGTGCTGACAGTTGTGACCAGCTTGGGAGAAATGGAAGATCCACGGGAAAATGACTTTTCAGGAGCTCGTGGTTTGGTGATTATTATCCTTATGAAATATTACTGTCTGTAAGGAAACGGCCACCCAGGCTGTGGGTCTGCCTTGGTAGGTAAAGTGCCTGAAGCTAAAGGTTCAATCCCCAGTGCCACATAAACCAGGCGTAGTTTGTGGTGATACCTGTAATCCTAGCACTTGGGAGATAGAGGCATAAGATTAGAAGCTCAAAGTCATCCTTGAACTTCACAAAATTGTCTTCTGACCTCCTTATGCATATGGTGCATGCATGTTCAAACATATCATGGCACAAACTGTATGTGTACGTGTGTGTGTGCGCGCGTGTGTGTGTATGTATGTATGTATGTATGTATGTATGTATGTATGTATCCAGCATTGGTTAGAATATGAGACATTAAGCACTCATTAAGGTATGAGTCAGTATAGTTACCGTTGACCAACACAACATTATCCTGTAAAACTGAGGTCAGAAAGACATGCCCCTTGCCCCAGAAATATTTCTTAAAGTCAAGAAAAATTCATACCAGGATATCAGGAGCATTCATAGTGTTGCTTGTAATAGAAAAAATTTTATATTTATTTATTTTGGTTTTTCGAGACAGGATTTTTCTGTGTATCTCTGGCTTTCCTGGACTCACTTTGTAGACCAGGCTGACCTCGAACTCACAGAGATCCACCTGCCTGCCTCCCAAGTGCTGGGATTAAAGTCCTGCACCACATGCCCTGCCTCTCTAGAAAAACTTTTTTTTAACACATTAATATTTATTAGTGGTAGAATGAAAGAATAAATTGCTCATTTGCATAGTGGACTATCATACATCAGTGAAAATGATTCAGTCACAGCTGTGCTTAGCTCATATGAAAGCATGATAAATATAGAGCATGTTGCTTAAGGAGATAAACTTTAAGAGACCAATAAGTATGAAATTCAAGACAGAGTTCTTCAAAGATCTGGTAATTTCTTCAAGAGAGATTATGGTTTTGTTTTTTTTTGGGTTTTTTTTGTAGTTATTCTGTGCCTTCCAGATTTTATAAACATTCTTTTTACTTATGCAAACATTTTAGCTTTCAAATATTAGGTCACTTGGGGGATAAAAAATATAATTAAACAGCAATGAAAACAAGGTCTGGAGAGATGGCTCAGAGGTTAAGAGCACTGGCTGCTCTTCCAGAGGTCCTGAGTTCAATTCCTAGAAACTACATTGTTGTTCATAACCATCTATAAAGAAATCTGGTGCCCTCTTCTGGCCTGTAGGCATATATGCAGACAGAACACTGTATATATAATAAATAAATCTTAAAAAAAAAAAAAGCTCTGTGCCCCATTTTTTGATTGGGTTACTTGGTTTTTTGGTGTTTAATTTCTTGAGTTCTTTATAAATTTTGGATATTAGCCCTCTGTCAGATGTGGGGTTGGTGAAGATCCTTTCCCAAAATGTAGGCTGCCTTTTTATTCTAATGACAGTGTCCTTTGCCTTACATAAGCTTTTCAGTTTCATGAGGTCCCATTTATCTTAGGGCCTGGGCTATTGGTGTTCTGTTCAGGAAATTTTCACCTCTGCCAATGAGTTCAAGGCTTTCCCCCACTTTCTCTTCTATTAGATATAGTGTGTCTGGTTTTATGAAAAAAAAAAACTGAAAGAAATGAATCAACAAAATCCCAAACCAAAAGTGAAACCTATCTATCATCCATCCATCTATCCATGCATCCATCTATCCATGCATCCATCCATCCATCTATATATATGTATATACATATATATCATATATATATAGAGAGAGATATATGAATATATTTGCTTCTGTTACATTCTCTTATCCTTCCTCATTTTGTTTTGTTTCTGTGTGTGTGTGGGTGTGTGTGTATAAAAGGGTTACCACAACCTAGTTTAGACTAGACTAGCTGAAAACTCACAATATAAACAAAGCTGTCCTTGTCCTTCACTGTCCTTTCTTTGCCTCCCATGAGCTGGGGTCACTTGTGCGCCAACACAACATCCTTCCTAAGAGGTTTTGAATACTAGAGGTAGGGCCACTAGAATCACACTTCTCTTCATTGATGCAGTTTGTAAAATTGATGTGGATGAGAGGATTTTCACTATCGCAGTCATCAGCCTGGGATAGTACAGACTAAGCAAGCATATTCTAAGTAGTAAATATCTGAGTGTTCTCCAAATGACTTGAGTAGTTCTTAGACAAGACAAGATTTTCTTTGCAAAGTAACTCTTAATTCATATTTTAAAGGGTCTGAAATGCATTTGATGTTCTACAACAATAACATTTTAAGTTACAAAAAACCCAGCAATGAAAACATTATATAGCTCGGAACAAAACTTGTGTCTTCTAGTCTTTGTGCCTAATATGTGCCTAGTACTGAAGTTGCTGTTCTGCAGTCTCCATTCTATTTGAAGAAGATAGGCAATAAACAAGAATGATTTCTAAATGTATTTCCAGGTTTATATGTACTATGGGGATGAGGCAGGAAGGTTGCATTGAGAAGGCAGCATTTACCAAAGACTAGAAGGGGTTGAGGATGACCATGGATGCTTCCAGACATGGGGACCACTGAAGCAAAGCCAGAAGTGGGAACTGTTTCTCACATGTTGAGGAATCAGACCAGTGTGGGCCAAGTACTGTAAGCAAGGGCAGTGGGAGCCCTGTGGATAGTCGTAAGGACTTTGTCCTTTGGGGTAAGTAGGTGAGAGGTAACTGCAGCCTAGGTGGATTTTGAAAGAGTAATTGATTAGATGTGGGCTAGGAAGGGAAGAGGTAAGGGTTGTTCTTATTTGCCATCGTAACTAAGCATGAGGTTATCATGAACTAAAATGGAGGTGGCCACAGAGGGTGTCATGGTTTGAATTTGAAATGCCCCACCCCCACAGGCTGATGCTTTTTGAACTCTTGGTCCCTAGCTACTGGTGCTGCTTCAGTTGTTGGTGGAGCCGAAGCAGGCAAATGTAGGCAAAGTTTAATTGCTTGTCACTCCAAGTGCCACGTTTGTAATGATGCACTTAGCACCTGGGACTGCTACCTGAATCAACCGGCATGTACCTACCTTCTGCTCCAAACAGTGCAATGGGTTGCTCCTGCCTTGGCAGTCCCTGGGAAGCTGACTTTTTGTTTTTGGTGGCCATTAACATGTGTCTCAGAACATATGGAAAATATCCTGGAAACTAGATGCAAAAGGCCAATCCAGTCTGGATTAATTTTGAGGCTATACACAGTAAGGCAAATTGTGTCCTCTGAAGGAACTTTTAGGGAAAACTTGTATTTACCATCTTATGCCTATGCTTGATTGGCATGCATATGTGTAAAATCAGGTTCATCATGGGAAAGGACATTCACAGTAAAGAATAATGGAACCCAAGCCTGTCAGTCAAAGCAGAGAACCATCCACAGTATGCCCCTTAGCAACCAACTCTTTCTCCTCCTGGAGCCCACAAAAGAAAGCCCAAAAAATAACCACTGCTTTGGGGCACTCTTGCCCAAGTCTGCTGCTTCTTTGTATTAGATCCTGCACCATCTCTTTCCATAAAACTTCGTGCTGCCTTGACAGTCAGTCCTTTGAATAAAACACCCAAAACCTGGAAACACCCAGACCACTGGCAACAGAACTTTTGGGACATGTGGCCTAACTCATAGAAGTGGGTTGCAGGGGAGCAGCCCTTGAAGGTCCTATATGCTTCAGATGCCAGCTGGAGCTCTCTGCTTCCTGATTTGCCAAGACCGTGAGAAGCAGCTGCTGCAATTTCTTGCCACCATAGACCAAGCCACTGTGCCATGTTTTCCCCCATGAAATAGACCATATACTCTGAAACCAGGAACCAAAAAAGGTGTTTTTCTGTCTCCCCTAAATTAATTCTTGCCAACATTTTGTCATAGTAATAAGAAATGATACTGATACCCAAAGAATATTAAAGTTCTTTTTTTTTTTTTACATATTTCAGGATGTGTTTTAGACAGTTAAGAGAATAGAATGGATATAGATTCAGGGTCTGGTCTAGACAGGGAGCAGTTGATAGAGAAGGTATTGGAAGCCACAAGATAGGAAGACTTACCTAGAAAAAAAGTCTTAAAAAATGGAGGTTTGGAAATCCAGCCACAACACCCCAGTGTTAAGAAGCTGAAAAGTTACAAGGAGTCTACAACGGAGTTTGAGGAGTGGCCAGAAGGTAGAGAGTGTCATGGTTGTGCTACAACCTTGAAAAGGCAGCATTGGTGGGAAGATGGGAATGAAAGCTTCATTGAAACGGGTTTAAGTTAGACTTTGAGGAAGAGCATTGCAGTGGAGTGTGCCGAAGAGGGGCCAAGAAGAGACTTTCATAACCAAATGTTTATATGCAGATAGCAGCGCTTAAGAAATTGTGCAAGAGAAAATTCTAGAGCAAAGAACTTGAGGAAACAAGAGTGCTCTGGAGTCCAGTTCACAAAAGATGGAGTTGTCTGAACTGCTGGGGGCACCCCTGTGCTCAGCCCAACATTGAAATAACATTTATTTTTGTTTCTTGTCTTTTCTGGCATTTCAGTAGGATTCCAGGAAGGAGACATGTTTTTTTTTTTTTTTTTTTTTTTTTGGTTTTTCCGAGACAGGGTTTCTCTGTATAACAGCTCTGGCTGTCCTGGACTCGTTTTGTAGACCAGGCTGGCCTCGAACTCACAGAGATCCGCCTGTCTCTGCCTCCCGAGTGCTGGGATTAAAGGCGTGCGCCACCACCGCCCGGCTTGGAGACATGTTTATAATTGATCTTTTAAAAACCTTTTTCTCTAGATCAGGACAGTCCAATCCAACCTTTTTCCTCCAGAAAGGATCTCAAGCCTACGTTCTCAGGAAGAAGCCACCGGGCTCTCTCCTCCCCAAAGCACATAAGGTATGGCACCGAAGTGCTCTCTCCTCCCCAAAGCGTGTAGGGTACGCACTGAAGTGCAGCGAGCACTTCTTTGACCACAAGTAGCTGCATCTGAAAAACACAAAAGTGTTGAAACTGCATTGGAAGTTCTCATGGTCACTGACTAGTGGAGAGGCACTTCACTTTTAATTAAATATTCCCATGAAAATTCCCATCCTTTCGCCCTTTTGTTTTATTAAGGATCTGTGGTTGAAATCCAAAGCTGTGTTTAAACTGTCATCCTGAACAACACCAGGTCTCCTGGTGGGCTTCGTTCTTCCCTGTGGATATGTGTTCATTAGTACTCTTTTCTAGATGCTAATACTAAGAGTGTTAACTATAATGACAATCTTGCTGCGTTATTTTAATGTGTTTACTCTGGGCATCTTATAATTATTCAGTCATTTAAAAAGATGAGTAATCATTGTATAGTAGGCTTTAAGTTTTAGACTAATTGGGAAGAATATAAAAGATGTTTCTTACAAATTAAGTTTTCTAATTATTCTGAGTTGTTCACTACCTAGTAGATACATAAACCAAGTCATCATACTCTATCTCATAAGTACATACAAACATTATTTATCAGTCAATTTTTAAGCTAAATTTTTCTGTTTGCAAAAACAGGGATTATCTTGAGATAGAAAGCAAGAGAGAATATAAATCCAAGTACTGGAGAACTTTCTAAGTACTCTGTGTATGTGTAGATGTTGCTCTAATCATGTGCTTTCTAGTCATTCACTGAGAAAGATTATTGTGGATGGGTATAATATCATAGTAAGAGGAGAACACAGATTCTGACTTTCTTTATTCCATCATATTCCTGAAAACACGAAGTAACTTGGATGCTTTAAAAAAAAAAGTTGGGTAGCTTTTGTTAATGTCAACATGGCCTGACTGAAGGAAAACTTCGGTAGCAGTCCCCAAATCTCTTCTTGACTCTGTCCCACTAGAACACAGCAGATCACATCATGCTCTCAACCTGAGCACAGCATCATGGATGTAGAGCACTTCGTCTTAACTTCCTCAGTGTTCCCCTTGTCTGTGGTTTAAAAAGCAGTGCTCCTGCTTTGCTGTCCATGTTGTAATTCCCTAGTTGTCCCCCACTCCTCCCCATCCCCTCTTATTTCCTGGCACATCTCTTTCAATAGACGTTGGCAGTGTTGACTGTTCTCCCTTTGGGGTTAGTTGCTTCCCTGATCCATGGCTGCCTTACTCCTTGAAGTCAAGGTGAGCTACATGATTTCCCTCCCTAGAACTGGTCAGTTGCCTTTGTCCCAGTCTGGGATAAGGTACGTTCCACATGCATGAGTCATCGTGGCTCACCTGTGTCACTAATCTGCTGTAAGCCACGCAGTTGGGTCCTTTCTGGGTCTGCACGTGTGTACTGCCCAAGGATATCGGTTTTCCTCTTGTCTTACCTGAGCTCCAGCTTTAATATCAATTTACTTCTGGGTGCCTGGTCGCCCCCATAGTTACCTGGACCCCCCAAACAGACCAGGTACTTGTAAGGGTTTTCATTACCCCTTCCTTGGAAGTTTGCTTGTCCTTTGATGTCCAGAAGGAATGGGTGATTTTCCCTTTCCACAACCACTACCCACCTCCCCCAGCCCCTGTATCTGACTAGAAGAAATCCATCCTGAGCCTCTTGAGAAGTTGAAAAGAATGAAGGGAGCGGTCAAGCCAGCAAGCAGGGAACTGCTGAGAACAGAGGAAACTGCTTTAACAAAACCTGTGAAGTATAGCCAGACTGTTGCCTTTATGCCACAGGAACCAGTATTAGCCATACGCAAATCCCCATCCTTTCGCCCCAATTAAGTTATCATATTTTAGAGCTGACATGATTTATAATTGTAAAGTTGAACAAGCCTCCTATTGAGGGAATTGTTAGTATCAGCTCAGGGATATTTATTTATTGACATGGTTTTCTAGCCTTAGTTAAGGTTAGCTCACATGTAGTTATTAAATTTCTTTGTTTCTGGTTGTTAATAATCCTATCTAGATTGATAGAGAATTCAAAGTCCAGAAAGCCTTGTTTTCCATTGGATTTCCCGTTCCCAAGCCTCTACTGTTCTGCAGTGACACTTCCATCATTGGAACAGAATTCTACGTGATGGAGTGTGTGCAGGTCAGTTAACAGTCCTACTCAGTTGTTGCTTTTATTTTTAATTGTGAAGTTAAATATTAGTTAAATGTTCTTACAGTCATAGCTGAAATTGTTCATTCAGAATTTTAATACAATTCCTTTTCAAAGGCTTACAATTATTTTTTTGAGTATACACAATGAGGGAGGACTGAAATGGAATAGGAACAAATTTGATAAGGTCTCTCTAACTTGTTCTTAGAGCCTCCTCTAGGTGTCAGTAAAGAGCCACCTACAATGGTAGTAGCCAAACAAGAAGGTGGGGATGTACATGTATTTGTGTGGTGGTGGGACTCTTCCACATAGAAAGAGCAAACCATTAAGAGAGAATTCATACTGTTTTTAATTTGAAGATGCGGGTTATAAGCAGCTTAAAGCCTTCAGGTTTATCCCGGCATGTCCTCATATTTTGCCTTTGGCATGTATCCTGTTATACAGTTCACAAATAAACCTGTGCCTAACATACTCTGCACAATGTTGACTTTGTTTGTCAGATACTTAAACTGGCCATTATTATCCCTTTGATAGGGTCGAATCTTTCGTGATTTTTCGATTCCTGGAGTTAGCCCAGCAGAACGTGCAGCTATATATGTGTCTATGATAGAAACCTTGGCGTGGCTCCACTCCCTGGATGTGCAGTCACTGCAGCTGGGCAGATACGGGATTGGAGTTGGCTACTGCAAAAGGCAGGTGAGCTGTCTCTATTAAAAAGTACTTTGTGTTCTCAGAAATAATGCACTATAAATAACTAGTCACAGTAAGCCCTATTGTGTGGCTCTTTGAAATTCTGCCATTTTAATATCATCCTTGGTAATATATCTAGATATATTTTTAGCATGAAATAATATTGAAGGGTGTGTGTGTGTGTGTGTGTGTGTGTGTGTGTGTGTGTGTGTGTGTATGTGTGTAGTGGGTGCACCTGTGTGTGCAGTACATATGTAAGCATGGCACATGGGTGTGGAATGGAGGCCAGAAATCAGCCACAGGTGTCATACTTTTTTTTTTTTTTTTGAGACAAGGCATTGCATTGGTCACCCTGGAGCTTTCTGATCAGGCTAGTCTGGCTGGCCAGTGAGCTTGAGGGCTCCTCCTGCCTCTACTCCTCAGTGCTAGAATTTCAAGAGTGTACCCCCTTGCCTGGCTGGCTTTCTTTGTTCCTTCTTCCCTTCCTTTCTTATGTTCTCTTTAGGTAGATTCTAGGGGATCATGCTTAGGTCCCCATTACTGACTGAGTCATCTCCCCAGCCCCTAATTTTATTTTTTAGATAACTTTTGTTCAGTACACCTTCTGTGTCTTCTTTTCACTTGGCTTATCAATAGATTTTCTACTCAGTTTCCCCTTTCTAGGTTGTGCAAGGCAAATATGCATTAAGCTTTCATGAGTTTAGTACCTTGTGAAATGCTTTTTTAAATATCAAGAAAGCAGAAATAGATTCTTGCCCTAAAGAAACTTGTGGTCATTTTTGAGAGACCCGTTCATGAGTCTCATATACACAAAGCTGTGAAATGGTCTATTTCCCTGAACTTATTGTCTACCAGTAAACTGTCTGCTGCTCATCACAAGAGCTGTATGTCCAGGGCATGGGGATTGGCGTGCTTTTGCCTGGATAGGAAAACTCAATGGGAAGGAAATGTAGAGAATTAAGAATGAGATGGTGACCCCTGCAGCCAAATACAAGGAAGGCCAGGCACACATGGGGTGGGCTGTATTCCGTTATCAAGGTGTCCTTTGAGGATGGTATGGGAAGAGTCTGAGAGAGTAATCACTATGTGCTGGGTTGGGTGCTAAGTGAGCCATAGATATTCTCGTTTTTAAATCGCTGCAAAACTCACAAGACATAGGTATTATCCTCATTTTGCAGATGAGGAATTTGAGGTTTATACTGATTCAATAATTCACGGGTAAGTACTTAGACATAATATACAGTTCTGTCAGTAAGACCCCAACATTGAAGGCCTTTGCTCTGCTCTACTCAACTGAGCAGACATAGGGTGGGCAATGGAGAGAGATGAACAGCTGAATAATGCTGTCCCATTTGCTAGAGGACCCTGAGAATAGATGGGTTTTGCTTGCTTCTAGTTTTATGAGTAATACAGAGTCTGCTCTACTCTTACATTTGAAATCCTCTGTGGGAGAAGGAAAGGATGTTAAATGGGAAAACCTCTTTCTAGCATTCATAGTCCCCCTTTCAGGGAGAAATTGTCTGCTTGTGGGGTGGGGTGTATGTGTGTGTTTGTGTGTGTGTGTGTTTGTGTGTGTGTGTGTGTGTGTGTGTGTGTGAAATTGCCTATGAGAGTGTGTGTGGGGGGGGGGGTTGTATGCATTTCTTCCTTCCATGAAGTAGTGACTGAGTGAAGACCATTTTGACATCTATGCCAGCATTTTTATTTCTTGTCCAATAGAAACCTAGGTAAATAAAATGGAGCTATATGGGACAGAAACTTCAATGTTTGAGGCTTTAGGCTGATAGGAGTGTTTCAGACTGCTGGGAGTTTCACATGGGGGATGTTTTGCTAAGCATTTAGGAATAAGATGCACTTTGGCACAGAATAACTCGTTTTAGAGTCGTGACTCCCACGTTCTATTTTTACATCTATCGGTTTCTCATTTATACCTCCAGGTGTCCACCTGGACAAAGCAGTACCAGGCTGCAGCCCATCAGAACATCCCTGCCATGGACCAGCTCTCCGAGTGGCTAATGAAGAACTTGCCAGATAATGACAATGAGGAGTGCCTGATTCACGGAGACTTCAAGCTGGATAACATAGTTTTCCACCCCAGCGAGGTACCGTAAACCATGTTTGTGACGCATTGTGTATGTCTGATCTGAGACCCTAGAAGGAAACAGATGTCCCCTGCCCTCCCCCCCCCAGAATCCTGAAGGAGCCCAGATCAGTCTGTTCCTCCCCACAGCTCAGACTGTCTGTAAAAAAATATAGCTAATTAAACTATTTAACCAGTATTTAGATTATTGTCGATTGATTTGGAACAATTAATCTTTAAGCAGACATTATAAATGAGCACACACAGACACTATGTGGATTTTAACAAGCCTTGGCCTGAATTGTGCAATCCTAGCCCATCTAAGCTAGCTCTTAATTACCCAAATATGACCCCATATATACATACGTCCCCTTGGACTGCCATTCTCCACGATATGCCGATGTTCCTGGCCATGTGGAATGAGGTTCCTTTTTCTAACCCATGGTGTGTGCCTCCTTCCTGCTGCTCCTGGCTGGAATGCCTTCTTCTTCCTGCTGCTCTAATCCCAGGAAGTCCCACCTTTCTCTGTCTTTGCCCAATCTCAGGCCTCGGCATTTTATTTGAGCAATCAGAGTCAATATTACTAATTTTTATTTTGAGACAAGGCTTCTCTGTATAACTGTTCTGGATGTCCTGGACTCACTTTGTAGACCAGGCTAGCCTTAAACTCACAGAGATCCACCTGCCTCTGTCTCCCTAGTGCTGGGATTAAAGGGGTGCACCACCACGCCCAGCTCCTGTAGCAAAGTCTACCTCCTGTGAGATTCACAGATTTGATTCTTCAGTGTCCATGACTCCTGAGTAACTTCATTTGACATTTTACCCTGCAGGGACAATGACCACAATCTGTTATTTCAAAAACTGTCTTCTTTAGTATTAATTAAAATATTTAGATTGGAAGTATGTGCAAGAATTAGAATGCTTCCTGAGTATAGGACATTTAGTTTTTAAACCTTGAACTTAAGTCTTCAATTTTTTTCTGTATAATTTGGGCTAGAATCTCATGCCTTAATCAAATATGACCTTTTCCCCCAGTGCCTGTGGACTGAACCTAGAGCCAGGCAAGTACTTTACCAATAACCTATGTTCCCAGCCCTCCCTCCCTCCCCCCCCCCCCCCCCCCCCCCCCCCCCCCCCCCCCTCTCTCTCTCTCTCTCTCTTTTTTTTGGGGGGGGAACTATCAATCACATTGTCACCCAAACTCTGAATTAAATACAGATTAGTATGATTCAGAGTCCACAGTAGCCTACAACTCTACAACAATATATCTAAGTTCTTCCAAAGAATTAAGGGAGTGAAAAACAAAGGTGTGTGGAGGGGTCAAACACCCTGACTCACAACGCTGTCTCATTTGGTGTGGATCATTTCCCCAAGTCACTGTTACAATCCCCTCAGTCTGCCATAGAATAGTATGTGGGGTGGCCCTTTGATAATACAAGCCACATGATGTCACACCACTGTATAGAATCCTCTAATTGAGGTGTCCTCTGCACTTCACCCACAACCTCAGTCCCTTGAAGTAAGCCATTGCTGTTAGCTCAGTGCATATCATTTCAACTCTGTTTTATAAATACCGTGTACTAACCAATCACACACTAGAGCATCCACTCATTTCAACTCTGAAGATTATTTGATGACCATTACATTTTTTAAACTATATTTATCTTGTTTATGGTATGCTTGGGGCACACACATGCCACAGTGTATGTATGTGTGTGTGTGTGTGTGTGTGTGTGTGTGTGTGTGTGTGTGTGTGTGTAGGTCAAAGGACAACTTAAAGGGATCAGCTCTATCCTGATTATTTTATATAACTTACTTAAAATATTATTGTCATAAGGGTATATTTATTATATAGTTAGATTCATCACCAGAGCAGGTACTTGCTTATACATTAATTCTTAAGCTATAATTAATCATTAGAATTTCTTCTTTACCACAGTTCCACCAGGTTGAGACATTCGAGCTGTATTTGCATCAGTTTACTAGCAGAGATGCCAGGGTGGGGTGCAGGAGGATTGGCAGCCAGCCGTAGAACCAGACCCCTTGGCTCTAGACAATTGGGGTTGGTTGGTTTTCATAAATGAGATGTGCCACTCTGGCAAAGACTACAAACTGTGACCTCATATTGCATTTTGATGGAAATGTGATTGTTGAATGTACTGTGTCCTCTGCTTACTTACTCAGTGTGTTCTGGATTTCAATGTGTCAAAGGCCTGTGTGCATCTTGTTACAGTGTCGGGTTATAGCAGTATTGGACTGGGAGCTTTCGACCTTCGGCCATCCTTTGGCAGACTTAGCCCATCTTTCCTTGTTTTACTTTTGGCCCAGGACCCTGCCCATGTTAAACCGAGGCTTTCACATTCAAGAGAACACAGGTACAGAAGAGAAGTCATATAAAATCCTCTTTATTATTGCCAGAGCCGAAAGCATAGGTTTCTTTCAGTTTTATGAAGATTTTGTTCCTTAAAAATGTTTCTAATCCACTTACTGATGTACTGGTTTTCTGAACTTAGTATTTCATTTTTTATAATCTATAACAACACACAATTTTTTGTATACTATTACTTGGGGAATCAATATTTATAACTAACAGGCTTAATGGTGACTGTGTTTGCATTGCATGCCACATGTATCTTCTTGCTTGATCATGCCATTTTGAAATGTTCACTGTGGCATTTTTATTAAGTGTTATGCTGTGTGCTGTTCTTATAGGAATACCATTGATGGAAGAACTGATTTCAATATATTGCCGTCGCAGGGGAATTGACCCTAATCTTCCCAACTGGAATTTCTTTATGGCCCTTTCATTTTTTAAATTGGCTGGAATAGCACAGGTAATTGTGTAAACAAGTGCTTCATCATTTCCTACTGATGTAGTGTAAACCATGTTTTCTGGGTCAAGCCTTTTTGTTTTAGTTCTTAGGCCACTGTGCTCCTCCAAAAAACAAGAGTCAGATATGAGTAACATGTAAATTTAGAATTTACAAAAAAAAAAAAGACTTCAATGGGAAGAAAATTTGAGTATCACATGTGTTACGACTTTTTTTTTGTATAACAAAAAAGGACAATGAGAGAAGACATGTAATGGCAAACTAGGGAGAAGCACGCAGAAAGATCATGGTGCATGGCTGGTGTAAAATCAAGCTAAGATCCTCCTCTGTTGAAGACCAAAAAGTCTTCTCCCCTTGTGTTAGTCTGGGAGCTGCCCATGGCATGGTGCCACTGACATTCATGCAGGGTCGGTCTTCCCACCACAGTTAAATATTTCTAGACATGTTTGCAGAAACACACCCAGAGATGTGTTCCCATGGTGATTCTAATCCAGTCACACTGACAATGGAGATAAGCTGTCACATGAGAGAAGGGGCGGATTAGGTTGGAAGTACAGAAATGGAGAATTGGAAAAAGCTGATTGATATTCAGCTGACACTGCTCAGAGGAGACAGTTTGACCCAAATTAGGGATTAAAAGAGATGTTAAACAATAAAGGCCATCTCATTGCCTTCCCCATGGTTTTAGTGTTTGTTTCCATCTTGATAGCCAAAAAGGGAAAGTAATGATCAATGCACACAATGTGACTTGCAGGTTGGTTTTGGGTTATGTTTTGTTTTTGAAATAGCTCATTTTCAAGTTTGGTTTGGGTATTCATTTTTTTAAATAAATAAATTTATTTATTTGTTGCTTCAGGTTACATCTCCATCATATTGTCCTCTTTCCCCCCTTCCCAGCCCCGCCCTCCCACCCTCTACCCCCTAACCTTTCCATCCCACTCCTCTGGAGTGGAGTGTCCCTACATAACAGTCCCCTGCCCCAGTTCAGAAGTCATATGAGGGCCAAGAGCCTCCTCATACACTGGGGGCCTACAAGGCAGTACCACCAGTGAAAAGTGTCTCATTGCCAGGGAGAGAAAACTAAAAAACAAGCAAACAAACAAACAAAAAGTCTATGTCCATGTTCCCTTTGGTGTGTTGGTTGTAGTATAGCTATCCTATACTATATAGCTAAAATCTGACTATAAGTGAATAGATGCCATGTGCATCCTTCTGAGCCTGGGTTAGCTCACTTAGGATGAGCTTCTCTAGTTCCATCCATTTGGCTGCAAATTGCATTATTTCATTGTTTCTGATAGCTGAGTAATATTCCATTGTGTAGATGTACCACAGTTTTTTAACCCATTCTTCGATTGAGGGACATCTGGGTTGTTTCCAGTTTCTAGCTATTACAAAAAAGGCTACTATGAACATAGATGAGGAAACTTCCTTATGATTCCATGAGGAGTCATTTGCGTGTATACCCAGAAGTGGTATGGTTGGGTCTTGAGGTAGAGCTATTTCAAGTTTTCTAAGATATCTCCAGACTGATTTCAATAGTTGTTGTACAAATTTGCACTCCCACCAGCAATGGAGGAGTGTTCCCCTTTCTCCACAGCCTCACCAGCATGTGCTGTCATTTGAGATTTTGATCTTAGCCATTCTGACAGGTGTGAGATGGAATCTCAGAGTCGTCTTGAGTTGCATTTCTCTGATGATTAAGGATGCTGAGCATTTCTTCAAGTGTCTCTCAGCCATTAGGGATTCCTCCTTTGTGAATTCCCTATTTAATTCTGTTCCCCATTTTTTGATTGGATTATTTGGTTTCTTGGCATTTAATTTCTTGAGTTCTTTGTAATTTTGGATATTAGTCCCCTCTGTCAGATGTGGGGTTGGTGAAGATCTTTTCCCAATCTGTAGGTTGCCCTTTTGTTCTAATGACAGTGTCCTTTGCCTTACAGAAGCTTTTCAGTTTCACGAGGTCCCATTTATTCATTGTTGGTCTTAGGTCCTGAGCTGTTGGTGTTCTGTTCAGGAAGTTGTCACCTGTGCCGATGATTTCGAGGGTTTTACCCACTTTCTCTTCTAATAGATTTAGTGTGACAGGCCTTATGTTAAGGTCTTTGATCCACTTGGACTTAAGTTTTGTGCAAGGTGATAAGTATGGGTCTAATTTCATTCTTTTACATGTTGGCATCCACTTAGACCAGCACCATTTGTTGAAGATGCTGTCCTTGTCCCATTGTATTGTTTTGGCTTCTTTGTCAAATATTAAGTGACCATAGGTGTGTGGGTTCATTTCTGGCTCTTCAATTCAATTCCATTGATCAACTGACCTGTTTCTATACCAGTACCATGCTGTTTTTATTACTATTGCTCTGGAGTACAGCTTGGAATCTGGGATGGTGATGCCTCCAGATGTTTTTTTATTGTACAGGATTTATTTACATATTCTGGGTTTTTGTTATTCCATATGAAATTGAAAATTACTTTTTCAAGGTCTATAAAGACTTATGGTGGTATTTTGATAGGAATTGCATTGAATCTGTATATTGCTTTTGGCAGGATGTCCATTTTTATTATGTTGATCCTACCTATCCATGAGCATGGGAGGTCTTTCCATATTCTGATGTCCTCTTCGATTTCTTTCTTCAAGGACTTGAAGTTCTTGTTGTACAGGTCTTTCACTTACTTGGTTAGAGTTACCCCCAGGTATTTTATATTGCTTGTGGCTATTGTGAAGGGGGTTGTTTCCCTAATTTCTTTCTCAGCCAATTTATTTTTTGTATAAAGAAGGGATTCTGATTTTTTTAAATTAATTTTGTATCCAGCCACCTTGCTGAAGGTGTTTATCAGCTGTAAGAGTTCTCTCTCTGGTGGAATTTTTGGGATCACTTATGTATACTATCATATCGTCTGCAAATGGGATAATTTGACTTCTTCGTTTCCAATTTATATCCCCTTGATCCCCTTTAGTTGTCTTATTGCTCTAGCAAGAACTTCCAGTACTAAGTTGAAGAGATATGGTGAAAGTGGACATCCTTGCCTTGTCCCTGAGTTTAAAGGAAATGCTTTAAGTTTCTTTCCATTTAATTTGATGCTGGTGACTGGCCTGCTGTACATTGCCTTTATTATTTCTAGGTATGGTCCTTATATGCCCGTTCTCTCCAGGACTGTTAGCATGAAGGGGTGTTGGATTTTGTCAAATGCTTTTTCAGCATCTAGTGAGATTATCATGTGGTTTTTTGTTTATATGGTGAATTACATTGATAGACTTTCCTATGTTGAACCATCCCTGCATTCCTGGGATGAAGCCTACTTGATCATGGTGTATGATACTTTTGATGTGTTCTTGGATTCAGTTTGCCAGTATTTTATTAAGTATTTTTGCGTCTATGTTCATGAGGGAAATTGGTCTGAAGTTCTCTTTCTTTGTTGGGTCTTTGTGTGGTTTAGGAATCAGGGTGACTGTGGCCTCATAGAATGAGTTTGGCAGTGTTCCTTCTGTTTCTATTTTGCGGAAGAGTTTGAAGAGTATTGGTATTAGCTCTTCTTTGAAGGTCTGATAGAATTCTGTGCTGAAACCATCTGGCCATGGGCTTTTTTTGGTTGGGAGATTTTTAATGACTGTTTCTATTTCCTTAGGGGTTATAGGGCTGTTTAATCTGTTAACCTGATCTTGATTTAACTTTTGTAAGTGGAATCTATCAAGAAAATTGTCCATTTCACTTAGGTTTCTAAATTTGGTGGAGTACAGATTTTTAAAGTGGGACCTAAAGATTCTCTGGATTTCCTCAATGTCTGTTGTTATTTCTCCCTTTTCATTTCTGATTTTGTTGATTGGGGTTTTTTCCCTCTTCCTTTTAGTTAATTTGGCTAAGGGTTTGTCTATTTTGTTAATTTTCTCAAAGAACCAACTCTTGCTTTCATTGATTCTTTGAATTGTTCTTTTTGTTTATAAGTTGTTGATTTCAGCCCTAAGTTTGAAGCGCTCCATGCCCGTGTCTGGTGATTCCGATACTCCAGTGTCTATATTTCCAGTACCAAGTTCTTTATTGTTTTGCTGGGCAAGCCCAGATAGGCTTGTGTCTCACAAACTGCCTTCAGCAGGAGTATATCTCTGCTGTTGTCCAATCTGTCTTCCCGATGATTGAAATGAGTCCTATTTGATCACCACCAACTTGCCCCCTTTTAAGGTCCTCTTTTAAAAGCCCTGCAGTGGTATCTGTGAAACATGTGTGAAGAATAATGATCAGATTTGTGTATACCTTCCTTGTTCCTTTGTTGTTGTGACAGCCGATGTCACTAAAGTTAGCACTGATTGAGGCCATGTGAAGCTTGTGTTTTCCCAAGTAGCTCTTTAAGTATTCAAGGTTAGTGATCAGAATAAAACAATTCTACATCTACTCTATACTATACAAAACAAAAATAATCCATGGTGTGAAGGACCTAGCTCAGTGGTAGAGCAATTGCCTGGTGTTTACAGAGCTGCAGGTAGCTAAGGAGGCAGAATTCAAAAACAATAAGCCCAAGCCTCCCAGATATGGTAGCTCCCCCTAGGATATTTTTGGTTAGCTGGGGAGACCTTGCCTTATTTTAAGAAATATATAATAATGACTTTGGACATCTTTATAAGCTTCTTTGTTTTTTCTTTTGCCAAGAACGTTCAGTACTGCAGCACCACAGGCCGACCCTAAAGGCCGGCTGTTCACACAGAGCAGAAGAGGCCAGGAAGTTCTCATGAAGGTAAAACATTTCATGAAGCAGCACGTCTTCCCTGCTGAAAAGGTAGTGTGTGAAAGGACCATTGGTGAGCAGTTCTCTCCTGGGGGTCAGACGCCTCAATTCTCCCACTCACCTTAGATCCCAGTCTCACAGACATCTATAGCTAAGATATGCCTAGAGAATACCCATGTACAGCTATAGGAGTAAACCAAGGCCAGAGGGAACAGGCAGTGAGGGACTGAGTGTATTGGAGTAAAACATTACATCTGGCCATCTTTTGTTAAGGTGATAGGTAACCATTAGCCTTTGTTACTTTAAATGTGGATGCTTTGGGAATTTGAGAACTGCAGTCTCCCCAAATAGACATGGCTGTGAACATTGGCCTGTCATTTCAAGCCACATAAACACTACCCTTTCTTTCTCCCACAAGCTATTGCTATAAGGGGTTACATTGAAGAAGTTCTTGGATGGTAGTGAGGCAACATTCATCTAGTAAAGGAGTATATGTACTGGGCACCTTATTGCAGACTGGACACCTGGAGAGCAGCTGAAAATAAGGACAGACAGACAGGGTTCATACCCCCATGGAAGACAGGTGATAAAGAGAAGACAAATCCTGTGAAGAAAAGGAAGAACTTTTGCTAGTATGTGAGGGGCATGGGTATGTATACAGAGGAGATGGTAAAGGCTTGCTTCCAGTCCATGCCTGGTTTAGGCTGGTAGCCTTTGCTGTTAGTTTGTGTGGCCTCAGTTTTTTCTTCTCCAACATGAGTAAGTCTGGCTAGTGTACAGTAAATCTCACTGTGACTACCTGTGATTCTTGGGGTCTAGAGCTGGACTGGTCAAATCACATGAGGAGCTCAAGAGACCAAGAGTCTGAAACCAGTGTTCAGAAGTGAGATGCATTTCAGGGACATTAGTGATATTGAGCTATATGCTACTAATTGTCGTAGTGCCATATATCTGGAGATGAACATTTAGCATAGAGTGGGATATTGTTTCTTCAAAAATACTGAAGTATTAGTTCTAAATTGTCACCTCTCACATCCAGTGACACTGAACAGTTTCTGCTCTAGCTAGTATTTGTCCAGTTTTGAGTTTTAAAATTAAACTTTTGTGTATGAAAAGGGGGAAACAGTACTTCTAATTCAGTATGGTAGTCTGAATTCACCATTACCCTTCCTCAAATAGAATTTAATTGAAGTTTTAGGACAATTAAATTTTAGGACAATGGAATAAATGAGTGAACAGAAAAGGGGCAGAGTGCAGAGCACATTTGAAAGACAGAATGGATCACAGCAAAGAGTAGATCATCGTAGAGGGAGTGCATCTTGAAAGAATTTTGAAATGAAAGCGGGCTTTTTCCAAAATAGAAATAGGTGATTGACTGATTAGGAAAGGGGAAGAGAAAGAAATCAAGGTGCTTGAAGAATTATCCCGCTCCTTGGACTGATCCCCTTCAACCACACACAGCAGCTGTATTTGTCCCAAACAGAAGGCTCATGGTATTTGAAAACAACAACAATGAAACAAACACTTTGTTTCATGGAAACCAGGGCTTCAACAGGAAGGTGAGTGGGCTAGAGCAGCACCCTGTGTTGTCAGCGTTTTGTTTGCTTGGTGGATTTTGGATGGGGATCCATCTCACTATCAACCTGTTCCCATGTGCTCACACTAAAATAAAGCCTGTCTGCCACATGCCCATGCTTGCAACCAGCCCATGACTCTAAGGACAAGCTAAGATTGGCAGATGGAAGCAAAGGGGTTTCATCTTTCATCCATAAATGTGAACAGATGTTCCAGGGACACTGCAGGAGGGAGAGGAGGGGGTCACAGTAAGGGTGTGGTACCTCTGAACTTAGTGTCATTCAGCTGTTAAAATATGTGCAAAGAGCTCACAGTAAAAGTAAAAACAAACAAAACCCAGACAGACTGTAGAAAGAAGGTTGCCCAAGCTTTTGTGGTAAGGAGAACTACTTTGTGTTGGCAGAGCTTTGAAATCTACATTCCCATATCTGATAACGTGCACTACGTCTTCATTCAAACACATGTACCAACATGTGTAGTTTATCCTGTAGTCGATCTGAACAGTACTAATCCTCAGCTGTGGGACACAATCTGGATTGATTTACAGAGAAGTAAATAGCTTTTCTCAAAAGAAAAGGGCACAAACATTAAATTCTATTCAGTGTTATTACAACTGAGGTACCAAACCAAGATGTCTAGAAATTAATATTGTATTATATACTACGGCAGCATTCTTGATGTCTTCTTTATATTTTTATATTTTTTATGAAAAACAAAATAAGGTCAGTTGGACCATTTCTGTGACCTTTTGAAACTCCTTGGGTAGCCTAAAGTGAACATATAACCCAGGTCTCTGACACTGTACCAAGATAGTTCTTCCTATTGAAAGTTAGTGAAGACCTCTAACACTCGACTGCAAGTCAGGAGCAAGCAACCCATTGTAAGGCGCACACAAAGGCCCTAGGGATAATGTTACCAGAGTTTGAGGGAGTCTCTTATAGTCACCAGATGATACGGGTAAGTGCAGGGACCCTTGCAGGGCTCATAGTCTCATTATTAAAAGACTTTTACAAATGGACTCAAATGGAAGCTTGGGGGCAATTTTATTAGACTTAAAAAAGGAAAACACCCCATGGTGGTCAAGTTGTAAATTTCAGCAGCTGCCCAGAGGAGAGAAGAAAAACCATGCCATGACACTTAGGACAGCACAGAAGTCACCACATGGCATCAGACAGCCATATGGCAGAGAGAAGGGCTATAAGGAAGAGTGAGGAGGCATAAAGTACCAGCAAAGCATGCTTAGGCTTGGGCCAGCATCCAAAGAGAAGGAACAAGGAAAGTTGAGTCAGAAAGATGGGCAGACCCAGCTGAACCCCAAAGTGGCTCATCTCATGGTGATTTGGGCTAGGGCCAGTTAATGCTGGGAAGGAAAAGTGTAATATTTCATTAAAGAGGTAATTAATTAGTCTTCCTATCTCTTTAGCATGGCTTAAGATGGACCCGCCCTCCTGGGGCATGTAAACCCAGGCATAACTTTATTTCTCAGAACTGTAGTATCATAAAGGGGTAGTCAGAATGAGGACATCATAGACATCTTTCATAATTGTTACCAAACACAATAGCACTGACATTTTATGGCAACTCTAGGAATAGAAATAAAATGCAACCCCAAATAGGAAACCTTCCAATTTAACTGATTTCCTGACAAGCTGACATGACAAGCGTTCTCCATCCAGGAGCCTTTGAAAGTGCGGGCCTCTGCCATGTACAGTGCTGGACTTGACTAACCTTGCTTCCCCAGGAGGAACATGGTGATCTATTACCGAGAGCAGTGTAGTTTGGAAGAGTAATCTACAGTATCTTGATGATACACATGAAAAATTTTGACAGTTCCTATGACCTTTAACCCCATAATCTCCTAGCTGAAATGGAAAGAAGTTGATACAGAGATGTTATAAGTATTTATAAATATATCTCTAGGATATCATAGAATTATCATCCAGTATTTTCACTGTACTCTTTTATTTGCACAAATCAATAGTTATTGTTTGTCCTGAATAGTATTATTTATATTTACCTACTGTGTTATTGTATCATCATTTATTCTTGCAACTCAGATGTTTCTCCCAGAGCCAAGGTCCTCTGCTAAGAGTCTGCCTGGGCTCTTGCTGTCATTCTTTGGTTGATTGGTTTTGGCTTTGTTTTTTGAGGGGATAAGTAGCACTTTGCCTATTGATGATACTTTTATTTTGTCCTTATTCTTTAAAGTATGGTGTCACATTTTGAGACAAGATCTCCCTAATTAGCTCAGTCTGGCCTCAAACTCATGATCCTCCTGCCTCACTCGGCTTCTCAAGGGCTAAGATTATAGATATGTGCCACCACCATCACCAGCAGCCAAAAAGCAATTTGAGATATGATTTCTAGGTTGTTAAGTACTTTTCCCTGGTAGTTGAAGATATTCATCCTTTAATTTCTTTTCAACATTGTAATTAATATTTGTTTGTTTGGTGGTATTTGCACATAGAATTCAGATTGAACTCTCGTCGGCAGACTTGGCAGCAAGCACTCTTACCCTCTGAGTGGTCTCACTGTGCTCTCCCATTGATTTCTAACTTCGTTGTTGCCATGGAAGTCAACACTCAACTTTCACGAATCCATTACATCCTTTTTCATTCATATTTGTCTTCTCTCAAGGTTCTGGGCTAAGTAATTTCTTTAGATCTTCCTTCTAATGTTGTTAAGTTCTCCATAGACTGGCATATCTAACTCAGGAGAGTGTGAGAAATGCCTGGAGAGGCCCATACTCACCAAAGTAACTTAGGCATTCTGCACCTGCCCCATTGTCCCAGGTCCCCAGGGGCTTCGGTCCCACCAGCCTTTGAGAAGCTATGGTGACATTCTTTTGGTGGTTTGGGGGTTTTTTGCTTTGTTTTGGTTTTTGAGACAGGGTTTCTCTGTGTAGGCTGTCCTGGACATGCTTTGTAGATTCGGCTTGCGTCAAACTCAGAGGTTCACCTGCCTGTGCTGGGATTAGAGGATGGTAACATTCTTAAGCTTGGTTGCTAAGGCTTTTGTTTCCTTGGGTTGCATTTCAAGTTTGTTTTGTCAGTTTTACTAGACCCATTGTCATACTTGTAATTTCTTCCTTTGTTCTTGGAATCTACTGACCACAGATATTTTATGCCATTAATGTGAGCATTATCTGTACTCTTAAGGAAGCATGATTGTTTTTGTTGACTTGCTGTTTTTGCTCATTTTTGCTTGTGATGGGTGGTTTCCTGTAGCAATTAGTGATTTTTCAGGGTAGACTGGGGGGTGAAATTTTTTTCTGAAGGAGTTACATGAGTTTTTGTACAAAGATTTTTCCCCCAGAAGGGCTGGTTTTGTTCCTGCCAGCTGCTTGTGGCTGCTGTTGGTGGAACATTGTAAATTTAACTTGGGTTTGAAGCCTGAGCCACACAAGTCTGGCATTTGGAGCCTGTGCTTGGGTAAAAACCAGCTTCAGGCATGACATTGCTTTTTTCTGTATCACTACAAACTGAGATCTTGGGGGAGGGGGCTTTTTCTTCATGGTCTGCCTCCAATGGAGCAGATTTTTGTGTGTGTCTTTGTTCTGTTTGTTCCTTACTTAGGTTTTACTTCTCAAGCCTCCTGGCTTTGATGGAATGGAAGATCTTTATGCTCCCTTTTTCTGTGTCCAGCCTCTGGATTTGTTGCCTGCATCCTGCTGATGTGGCCTGTTGAGAGCCAGGGCCTAGATCAGCCTCCACAGAGCACAAGCTTAGCCCATTGTCCCACCCATCTGAAGGGTGAAGCTGTTATTTTCTTTCTAGAACATATGCATTACTTAACTCATCATTATTTGGTAACATTCCACCCAGCCTTTTTAGATGAGGGGTTTCTATGCCCACTTGTGTACCATGTTGCTGAAAGAAGAACACTTAAATCTTGGATATAAGATTATTATTGTCTAATATTGAGACAGCATAATTTTTGGTGAGCAAACATTTAGAATTTTTATTTTCCTGCATCTAGTATTAAAAAGAAACATTGCCAACAGGGATGGTGACATGTGCCTGTAGTCCCAGCACTTTGGCAGCTGATGCAGAATTACGAGTTCCAGCCCAGCCTGGGCTGCATAGTATGACCCTGTATCAGAAAACCACACTTAGGTGTTGTGTGCGCGCGCACACACACACACACACACACACACACTACTCATGGCATTGTTTACTTTGTATTAACTTGGCCTAATCATTTTCCCTTCACTTTTTTAAGGAAGTAGCTGAATACTATGCTCAAAATGGAAACTCAGCAGAAAAGTGGGGGCACCCATTAGTGATTGAAAAACTAAAGGTAAGAGAGACAAGAAAGCACTCAGCAATTGGAAATGCGTATGTTGGGGGGACTTTAATTATTGTTGTATAGCTAAACCGTAACTACAATTATAGTAACTTCTTTTTTCTTTTCTTTATGGTCTTGATATGTTGATCATGCTGGACTCAACTTGTAGCTATCCTCCAGCCTCTGCCGTGCCAGTGCCTGAGTGACAGGCATGACAGCTCATGATCCAGGAATAACTTTCTTTTGTTGTGGTTTTGGGATTTGTTGTTGTTTTTCAAGACAGGGTTTCTCTGGATAACAGCCCTGGCTGGTCTGGACTCACTTTGTAGACCATGCTAGTCTCAAATTCACAGAGATCTGCCTGCCAATCTTCCTGAGTGCTGGAATTAAAAACATATGCCACCATGCCTAGCCATCAGGAATAATTTTCTTAAAGTTTTCAAATATCTGGGATTTTAAAGATTTTGTTTGGGTGTGGTGGCTCACACCTGTAATCCTGGCACTTGGTGGGGAGGAGGCTAAGTCTGAGGATGGAGGATTGCTGCAAATTAGAGGCCAATCAAGGCTACAAAGTGACCCAGAACTACAATGTGAGTCCCTTTTTAGATAGAAAGGAAGGGGGTGGGAGAAGAAGGGAGGAAGAAAAAAGAAAAGAAAGGAAAGGAAAAGAAAGGGAAAAAAGAATCTACTATCAAAATTGGGCTACTTGGTATCCTGAACGTGGCTCTGATGAAGCTAGCCTCTTTATGCTGCTCCTTGCTAACCATTACTGGAGTGAGCTGAAGCCAGAGCAGGGCAGTGGAACGGAGCCTGGGCTGTATCTTAGTGGAAGAGCAGCCCTGGGTTTGTCCAGCAAGGAGCAGAGACAAAGCAGGACGTTTATTTGTCAAGTGTGGTGTCAAGTCACATTTCATGTCTCCAGATCTTCCCAGCGATACATGAAAGGAACTGCAGCTCCTCGTAACACATTTGACAGAATCACAAATGTATGTAGATGTGGTTGTAATCTTTTTGATTGAATGAGAACCATTAAAGTCTGTGAACTTAGTTTTAAAGCCAAATCTAAGGAAGCATGGAAAACAGAACATCTCCTTAATTATTAAGAAACTGCTGATTTACAATGAGCTAGTAACCCCTTGATTTAATACAGTATACAATCCAATGAAATAACTCCATACATGTTTTTAAACTTTAAAAAACATTAATGCCAATATCTGTTTAAAATAAGCTATTTTGTTTGGTAAATTTTGATCGCTTGTCCATCCCTTTGACAGGAAATGGCCAAAGCAGAGGGCCTGTGGAACTTGTTCCTGCCAGCTATGAGCGGTCTCAGCCAGGTGGACTACGCCTTGATTGCCGAAGAGACAGGAAAATGCTTTTTTGCTCCAGATGTTTTTAACTGCCAAGCACCAGGTTACTCCAAGCAATTTTCTGATACTTTGAACAGCATTTAAAAACTCTTTATCATAAGGAAGTTTTCCTATACAAAGTTATTCATTTGCAAATTTTGCCATAATTTTACAGCTGTTCTGAAGCCAGTTAAAAGTGGATTTGAGGTTCTCGGTGGGCTGTTCTTTTAATTAGCATCACTACATTAAGAGTGCCAGTAGACAGAAGTAGCTACCAAAAGGACTGATTACTTAAACACCCGGCTTCCTGGTTGGGGTTGGGTAATTCTATGGCTAGTTGAAAGGAACAGAAATTTCCAGGGCCTTTGTTAATTTCTCATTCTCTCCATTGTCCGAAGCTCTTTCCCCTGGGAGGCTGCCTTTGTTTCTGCCAGAGGCTTGTAGCCCTCATTGCCAGCACACTGTAAACTTAACTGGCAGGATTTTCTATAGGGCCCCTACTCATTGATCCTCAGAGCTGCCTTTTGTTGTATGGCCCTGGCACTAAGGCTCTCCCCAGAAGAGTTGGCTCCATGTCGAGCAGACAGAAAGGGGTTTGCAAGTGTAGTGGATCTCTGAGAGTGTCATCCAGATTTGGCAAAGTGGCTTCATACTAAACTGACTTGCTTGTCTGTAAATTTCAAGATAGTTCGTAGGCTTCTGATATGAGAGTGCTTTCCCTGGCATGGGTTCTCTTCTGTCCATACCAGTTTAGCAAATAGCTGTTGCCCTGCATTGTAATCCATCAAGAGGCTATTGTAAGAGAAATGTGTCCTCAGTGTCTGAAGATTTTATCCCAAATCTGTGATGGTGTTTTGACACACTACCCATGCTGCATGATTTTATATAAAAGGAAATGCATTGGTAATCCTGAAGTTCAAACCTTTTTTTTCCTATTCTCTCTAATAAGACATGACTTACATTGTGACCCAATGTGTGTGTGTATATAGTTGTGCACATGAGTTTGTAGGTAGATGGATAAACGTCCCTCTATATGAAACTACCTTTCCTTACCATTTTCCTGACATTCAGATGTTTTCTAGACCAAACGTGTTCTGTTTCGTTATGTTTTTAGAGTGTTAGCCGTATTCTACTAAGTAGATTTGTGGCACAGTAGTAATAGGTCATCATGTGCCAAGTTAGTCTGTGGGAAGCTTGCTTGCAGCCCTGCCATGGTCTTTCCATTTCGTTTGTGGAGTCACTGGTCACCAGACAGTCATGGGAGGGCTTCCTAAGATTGAAAGGTCATGAGTCTGTTAGTTGTTCTGCTTAAATAATACCACGAGATTGTTGAAAATTTAAAATTAGTTTTGACTAAGAAATGACTAATCAGCTCTCGCAAACAGAAAGACAAGGAAAACCAAGAAGCCAAGAGTCTCCCTTTTGTGGTAGAGCTGCTGCAGGCCTGGGATGCCGTGTGCTGGAGCATTTTCCAGGCAGACAAAAAGGGAGTTGAGACTGGTACTGATTTCATTCTGTGGGAGGATTCTTAAGCCTGAAGGATTGCTTTTTACCTGGGCTTTCCAAGTAACTGCAGTTGTCAAAGCTTAAAAATCATACACAGCCTTCCAGCTTGTCTTTGTTTCTTCCTTTCAAAAAGTAAAATGCTATATATTACATTGCTGAAAATAGCTATTTTAATTTCTAAATGGTCACTACAAGAATTTGGGGCCTTTGGGCTAATTTTTGTTATTTTTTAAACAGACTTTTCCCCAAACCATAAATTAAAAAAATTTTTTTTGTCAGTTTCTCCAAGTACAACTGATAGCTTCAGATTCTTTCTCTTTTAAGGAGAATCTCATGCAGCCCATGGTGTGCTCATTCTTAATATGTAGCCAAGGATGACCTTGAACTCCTGACCCTTCTGCCTCCATACTATCCCCACGTACGATTATAGGACTATAAATGTATGTCATTGCTCCCAGCTTAATTTTGAAATTTTAATTCTTTATTTTGTTTTAATTATAACAAATAGCACCAAATTTCAAACAAGCAAAGAAAGTAGGTAATCCACTGTTAATTATAATGAAGACTTCTTTTCCCCCCCTCACTTAAAAATAACATTAGCTTTGCGTTTATCCACTTGGAATTTTGTGCATCTTGATTCAGTATTAGTATCTGAACAGACTAAAAAGGTATATTTTTAAAGGATGATTTTAAGAATTAAAAAATGTTATTTATATGTGTGCATGCATATGTGTGTGCAAGTACCCTGAAAAGGATCCAGGATCCCTTAAGCTCTTTTGAGCCATCCGGTATGAGTGGTGGGCACTGAACTAGGTCCTCCGCAAGAGCAGTAAGTGGCCTCCAGCACGTTTATACTTATTTTGCTTGATTTAGAATTGCTAGTTTTTTTAAATCAGCATTTAAATAACCATCCTCCAAGTCACAGGAGAGGATACTGAAAATGTTCCTTAAAATCTTGAGATGATTCAAGCAGAATTCTAAGAAAATTTTACAGGAATGGGAATCAGAGAAAAACATCTAGAACATTTTGTTTAAATGGTGAAACCAAACTTTTTAAATTAGTCAACAATTATTTATTGGTAACTATATTCACTTATAATAAATAAACACTTAACTACTAACCCTACGAATGCCTACAACCCCTATCACCTAACCAGTAAACCTATTGATAACTATTACAACTATTTTCATAACCTTTCAGAAGGATGCAGTCTCTGGGGCAGGTCCTCAGTCATCAGGAACACAGTCTCTGGGGTAGACTCTTTAATGCAGTTAGCAGTCTTTATCCTGGAATATCTCAGACGCAGATTCGTCAGGGTAAATTGGCTATCGAAGTCTCACCTTAAATAAGGCTTGAGGCTTTCTTCTCTCTGGGAGACCTCAGCCATCTGTAGGCCAACTTAGTTCCTTTGCAACTCTGCCGCTCTGCCTCAGTCTTTAAAGCTGGCCACAGTTCCGTTCAGGCCACTGTTTGGATGGGTCAAACCCCTGTAGGCAAAAGCTGAGCCACAGGGTTTAGTCCTTGGCTTTTTGCTGTCTTGCTGAGGCTTTCTCTGCTCACCAGCTTCTTTGTGCCTCAGGGAGATCTGGCCATCAGTTCACCAGCACTTTCTCCATCAGAGGATACAAACTACTCATCTTTTCTAGTGTGAGGACTCAATAGCATCAGAGCTCTCTAGCATATCCCCCCCTCCATCCACTTGTCCTTAAATAGGATCTCTTTTTGTTACACCTGCTTCAGCTTAATCTTGGATTTTCCTACTTAACAGCTGAAAGCAATGCTAGGCCATAAACATTGTTTTTAGTCCATAGAGACTCTCCTTGTTTCACCTGGCTTCCTCCTTGTTTTTAGTCCATAAGCTGATAAACTAATTGCCCACAGCCATGTTGATCTTCATGCCCCAGATTAAGAGACTGTATCAGAAACCCCTAAATATTTACTAAATCTAATTTATATTAATCTATCTTCCCTTACAAAATGGTGTTCTTTTTCAGCTGTGGAGGTATGTGGTGTACAGACAGCACCCCTCAAGACTGGAGTACATTGATTAGACCCTCAAGGGTTTCTATTTTCTTTACAGGGCAGAGATTCTGTCTTTCACAGAAGAATGGGGTGCCCAAATTAAGATCTGTCTTAGAACACATACCTGTAACCCTCACACTAATGAGGCAGAAGCAGCAGTTTGATGCCGGCCAGTGCTACGCAGAGAAAACCCATCTCAGAAACAAACTGAACAAACAACAAAAGCAAGCTACAAAATGGATCTCTGAGTTTGAGGCCAGCCTAGTCTACAAAGTGAATCCAGGACAGCCTGGGCTACACAGAGAAACTCTTTCTTGAAAAAGTTAAAAAAAAAAAACAGCTATGAAAGATAAATGAGAAGTGCCGCCGTTCAGGACTAGAAGGTCTTTCAGAGTGGCAAGTAGAGGTTCTTGCCGAGAATGGAGCTCATAAGCAGTTTACTTACCCAAGACTAGCAGACTTTCACCGAGGCCTGGCCCTATGTGTGTCCTCAGAAACAGTGTGGACACTTGGGAGCTGGAGGCCCAGTGTAGAATATCAGTTCTTCTTCAGGAGCATGGGAGTCACTCCTGACACGGCATACAAACATAGCAGTCAGAGCTGAAGTCAGGAATGGCTGCTTCAGTCCTAATTGAGTTAGACCTCTGTAAAGCCATGAGAGGAACTGGGCAAACATCCAAGATTCAGAAAAAGTTAAAGAAATACGAACTGAATGCCATGTACTTGTAATGACGCAGCATGCCGTCATTAAATGTTATATTTAATGTACATTTCAGGATATTTTCATCAACAAGCATTTTATTTAAAAAGATACCATCTGTATTGTTATAAATGTGGATTTAGACTGACAGTTTCAAACATCGAACATTCTCCTCTCACATGTAGACACAGGCAACATGGAGGTGTTGCACCTGTACGGCAGTGAGCAACAGAAGCAGCAGTGGCTGGAACCTCTCCTGCGTGGAGACGTCACCTCTGTCTTCTGTATGACAGGTAGGGGCAAGTCACAGCCCTGTCCCCTGTCATCACCATCCTGGGTTATTGTGGATGGACTGAAGCTGTATGGGATGTAGGTTGGCTGTAGCCAACTCTGGCCATGGCCAGAAATGTGTTTATTTTGAGCCTGGTTTGGAATTGTGGCATCCTAAAATGTTCAGGGTAAACCCTCCTCTCCTCTGGGAGGGTCTGGATGTATGCTGGAAGTGGGCCTCAGCATCAGCAGTTGGTGATGCCTTTTAAATTGCATTTTTTTTCTACAATTGCTGCTCACTGATGTTTATCTTTGTGATATTTGTATGAATATAAGCTACTCAACTATTCCATAACCCTAGAAAAACAGAACTTAAACCTATGGAAAAATTACTGAAACCACAGTGTGGAGGAGAAAGCCAGGGTCACAGTGATGGGAATGATGTTGGTACACTTGTACATTGGAAACAGTAATTTAAAAATTCCTTTAGAGATGAAAATTATCATCTCAAGTTGAGTTTAGAATTAAATTAAATTTGGTTTGGTCATAAAGTGACCTTTCACTCGAAGCCAGATTTTATTATTTTCTACAACTGTTTATATAATAACAAAAGTTCTTTCTACTTGAATCATCGAAGGACATTTATTGAACACCTATAGAATGATGTAACATCACAGTGTTTACAAAGCACCAACCAAAGGTCACGAAATGAGCTTGCCAACCTCTTTCTCTGAAAATGGCTTCTGGAGGTTTAAAAACAAAAATCCATGAAGTATCCCAAGGACTCCCTTAAGAAATGAGGAGGCAGGCTGACACATGGGAGTCACTCCTGGTTTGCTGGACTTCTAATGAGACTGGTGTTACCCCCAAAGAATCCAGCGACCCTAATCAGCAGGAAGTAGCTCAAAGAGACCTACGCCCCCTTTCACCTCTAACCTTCTTTCTCTCCCACCTAGGGTTGGGGGGTTGAAGGGACCGAGGGGTGGAAGGGAGGTGGAGGGATTAAGCACAGTAAATTAAGTGCAGGAAAATAAAGCAGAATGTGTATATCGGATAATTCAAAAGCTTTGTCTACAGTCTGCAAATTGCTTGCCACACAAGTATGTGGACTTGAGCTCCACTCCTAGAATCCACATAAAAGCCCGATGTGACGCTCACTGGCCAGCCAGACTAGCCAGCCACCAAGGACAAGGCCAATGACAGACCCTGTCAAAAAAAAAAAAAAAACCCAGGTGGACAAGAGCCTGAGGAGAAATGACAACTGAAAACTGAAGTTGTATCTGGTCTCCATATACACACATGTTCCAATATGTGAGCGCACACTAATATGTGTGCATATGTGCGCGCGCGCGCACACACACACCTATCTACACATGCACGCATACACACACCAAAAAGAGAAATTAAATAATAAGAAGAGGAGAGGTCCAACACACATTCCCAGTAGCACTCACAAGGTCTGGATAGCGCATGTTAACGCTAGTAGAGAGATCCAGCCTGCCAACAGGTAGAACACATTCCCATGTGGAAAGTCAAAGGCAATATTTTTATCTATTTTGGGGGATTAGAAAACTGACAAGTGAGTTAATCCTGGCTGTAGATGTCAGCAAGGCAGCAAGAACGCGAATGTCAGGGCTAACCTAACCCTCATCCCTCTGCCTTCCGATTCCTACGTATTGAATGTTTACAGTGTGTATGTTAGGAAAGGACCACGCGGGAAGGGAGAAGACAGAAAGATTAAGAAGATAAGGCTAAAACAACAAAAAACAAGCCATCATGCCTCTGTCCTCAAAGAACTTCCACTTTCTTGTCTAAGTCTCTTTAGCCAATGACTGCTGTCTGCCTGCCTGTAAATCAAGCCATTGTTCCTTTGTAGAGCCCAGGGTCGCATCGAGCGATGCCACCAACATTGAATGTAGCATCCAGAGAGATGGAGATGGCTACATCGTCAACGGCAAGAAGTGGTGGAGTAGCGGTGAGTGTTGTGTGGTTCTGTTACCCCATTGCTGGAGCGATGCCATGATCCCCAGTCACCACTTCACGATCACAGCTTTAAACTCTGCCTCTGAAACATTATCAAACTTAGAGGCAGTGCCAAGAGAAAAGGTAATTCCATAAGTTGTGGAGTCTGGGGTATAGACCGGTGGTGGAAGAATTCATGCTTAGCATGTGTTTTGGGTTCAGTCTTAAGCATCAGCAACAGTGGTAAGTGCGGCACATGTTTTATTGCCCAAGTACACTTGCTTAAATGAGAAATAAGCTTTGTACATCAGATAGCATATTTGCTCATCATTTCTCAGTAATAGGCCAATATACATGGGCAAATTCTTTAGGATGTTACAAAATTAGACTCTAGATAATGGTGAGGTTTAAGGCTGGTCTCCAGAGTGTGCAGGATGGACCCGGCATGTATTTGGATAATTTTCTTTAGTGACATCATCGAAGCAAATTACATGGGTATGAACTTACCAGAATGTGTGAGCATCTCAGCAAAGTCTGTGGCCTTGGCTTTTTTTTAAAATTGCCATTCTTTCTTATATCTTATAAAAGGTCTTATGAATTAAGAAACAAAAAAATATATTGTAAGTTTTCTTTTGATTAAACATTAGAATTTTACAAAAATATTCTTATTAAAATTTAGGTAATTGCAAATAATTATAAATTTCTCTTAGCATAAGTTTCTTTATTAATTGGTTTTAGATTGCCAGACTCCCAGCATGATGGGTTTCTTTTTAACTTTTTATTTTGAATTTATTGTTTACTCATAGGAAGTTACAAAGATAGGACAGGGTTGTCCTAGGAATTCCTTACCCAGTAACTCATCATATAGGAAGGTCCTGGGTACTTATTGCCTAGTGTTTTATATTACATAATTACAGTTGCTATCAACATCGGGGAGTTGAAATTCACGTGTAGCACATCTAGATTTGAATAACCATCACTGCAATAAAGATGCATCCCCCCACCCCAGCAAAGACTTCCTCTTTATAGCACAATGCTTTTCTCCCTCTTGCCATTCTCTTTTTCTGTCATTAACTTTAATCTCCACGTTATGCCCATTTGTTGTTTACTCTCTGGCGTCTGTCTTCCTTACACCCCCACTCCTTACCCCTTCTTTGTTATGCGTTGCAACAACAGTGTTTGGGGTTTGACTTTTGAGTCTCAGTGTAACACAAATATTTTATTTGAGAAAGAAACATCACTCATGTGTGATTACCCAAGCAAAAACGCAGAGGAGAGTTTTATTTTAAATGGTAAAAGAACTGGTTGGCTCTGTAGGACCCTCAGAATCAAAAGGAATTTCCTCCACAGTCCGTCTCTGTCTTCCCCAGGATCCATATTTCTTGGCCACTTTCATGATATAGTTCTTGAAAGAGGCCCCCATGAAGACATACAGGACGGGGTTGAGGCAGCTGTGGAAGAGTGCGATGCTCTCCGTGACTTGGATGGCGACATCCATGCGCTTGCTCATGTCGCAGTTGGTGATCAGCAAGTAGATGGCATCTATGGCTTGGCAGAACTTGACAATGTTATAGGGCAGCTGGGTGACAATGAAAACAACAACCACTGTGAGCAGAACCTTGAGGGGTCGAGACTTCCTAATGTCTGGCATCTTAATGAGTGTCCTGGCAGTAATGGCATAGCACACCCCCATGATAAGAAAGGGAACCACAAAGCCGATGCAAATTTCCAGCATCTGAATGGATGCTTTCAGGGATGTTCCTAGGTGGTGGGGAAAGATGGGAGTGCACCTAGTGTTCTGATTCACTGTGTAAAAAACCAGCTGGGGTATGCTCAGCAGGATGGCAGCCATCCACACACAGCAGCAGATGATCCAGCAGGGTCTCCCCGCTCCAGATTGGCTGGGGGCCTTAGTGATTGCCCAGTATCTGTCAATGCTGATACAAGCCAGGAACTGCATCCCGGAGACGAAGTTTACCGTGTACAGGGCCGAAGTTACTTTGCACATCATTTTCCCTAGAATCCACCCATGAACCGCATTAACTGCCCAGAAAGGCAGAGTGACTAGGAGCAACAAGTCTGCTACAGCCAGATTCAGGATGTACACGTCTGTCTTGGTCCTCTGTTTCTTGTAATAGGCGTAAATTGCCACAACTACAGAGTTCCCTGCCAGTCCAAGGACAAACGCTATGGTGAAGAAGGCTGGGAGGAAGACTTTGGCAAACTGCCTAACCTCCTCTTTTACGCAGATCACTTCGTACTGACTGTAGTCATAAGTGTCGTTCACCTCACTTTCCTCATAATAGTACTCTGTTGACTGGTTCTGCTCCAGAGCCATGGCACCAGGCTGGGTGGCAAGAAGAACACAAAACACTCGCTTCAGCATTACTTAAAAGGAAGTAGCTTTTGGCCAGCATACGGCTTGTGTTTTCTCTAGAGACTGAATTGTGGCTGTCACATATGTGAGCCTAGATCTCACTGTGGAAACTTGAATGGGACCCACATTGAGTCAGTTCCCCGTCCTTTGTTCTGAGGAGTTTGCATGTAGGAACTGTCATTTGTCAGTGACCAACAGACAGTATCCCAGCCTTAGGTAACTAAGTCCTAGGTAAAGTTACTTTTAAGTAGGGGGTGTTTTGTGGTTTTTGTATGTGGTCTGTCTGCATGTATATGTATTCATGTGTGGGTATAAGTGCACATGGGTGTGCATGTATCTATAGGTTGAAGTTGATGTTAGTGTCATTAGATTAAGCTCTACCGTATTTGTGAGGTGAGGTCTCTCATTTGAACCCAGAGCTCACCAGTAGGGCTATTCTGACTAGCCAGAATGCTGCAGACATCCATTGTCCACCTTTTGAGTGTTGGATCTGTAGGAGGGCATGGGTAAACCATGCATGTAGCTGATTTACAAGCATACTGGGGACCCAAACTCTAATCCTTGCACTTATACAGCAAGCACTTTAATTGTGGAGCCATCTGAGCCGGGCGTGGTGGCGCACGCCTTTAATCCCAGCACTTGGGAGGCAGAGGCAGGCGGATCTTTGTGAGTTCGAGGCCAGCCTGGTCTACAAAGCGAGTCCAGGACAGCCAGAGATATTCAGAGAAACCCTGTCTCGAAAAACCAAAAAAAAAAAAAAAAATTGTGGAGCCATCTACCCAGTCTAGTTTTTATAATATAAAATTTAATCAAAGAGCAGAAGAAATGTTGCATTTTTTTATAAATGCAACTTAAGTCTTGTGGCATACACCTATAATAAATTAAAAGTTGTTTTGTATGAAAAAGAAATGTTTTAATTTTTTATGCTAGTGTTGCTTATATTTTGAATTTAAATAAATTAGCCACTGGTTGACTTTCCTACAAGGAAGTCTCATTTAGCCAGCTTGTCTCCCAAATCTGTTACTACTTGTGTCCCCTGGTCCCTCTAAGCTGAAAACTGGCACCATCTTTGGCTTCTCGCTTACCTAGATCCCTGGTTTCCAGTTTGCCTATAAATTCATTAGCAATCCTCCTGCCTTAGCCTCCCCAGTGCTGGGATTATAGGTGTGAGCCACCACACCTGGTTTGCACACGTACCTCCCACTTAATATGCTGTCTTGCTTGTCCTTCTTACCAACTGTTTGTAAAAAACATTCTTCTTACTGCCAATTGGAATTGTTCCTCTTAACATGCCAATGTACCACTGCCTTGCTTAGCTCTTTACCTGGAAGGTACTTCACTTCGCCAAGAATAATATACCACAAGCTCTTTAGAATGGTGTCCAAGGCTCCCTCCTGCTACCTTGCCCCTCCTCGTGCCTACACAGTAGACAGTAACATGTTGAGTTGCCAGCTGGTGGCTGGCACTCTCTGCTGTGACATGTATCTCCTTTGTTCTCACCCATCCCTTTATCTATCACTATTTTCTGCCCTCCCATGAGAGTAAGTTAGCTTGGATTTTTTCTCCCCAGAAGATTCTCCTCAAAGATATGACTCCATCCTGTGGAGAAAATGTATTTCCCAGCTCTAAGTTCCCTGAGGTCTGAGCAGTTTGGTTTCTGGCTGTGATTGAAGCTTTCTTAGCGTACCTGGTACACTCTAGCTGGCCACTGAATATTTGTCAGATTCTGAAGCTTTTACCACCACAAATAAAACTGTTATTGCAGAATGGAAGGAGAGTATGTTAGGTAGGGGTCTTGTTGTCTTGCCCTCAGGAATCAGGCATTAGCTAATAACAGTGCCATGTACAAGAAAGCTTGCACAGAATTCCCAAGTTTTAATATAAATATTATAATGACTCAATATTTTATTTGCTTTTTTTTTAAAGCTTCTCTGTCTTGGTTTTGCTATTTTTGTCCTTCAAAGATTCTCAAATGTTACCGAATCAATCATGAAAATAGTATTTTAAAAACAGTACAGGAAAGAACATTCAGTTTCAAAAAAAGAAAAAAACTTTAACTTGCTAACTCTTCTTCGAATGAATAAAGCAGCAAAGTGAAGGTGGTCCTGGGAAGGTGCGGAGGGAGAGATTTTCTCTACCTCGCAGAAATCAAGCACCAGCAGTCCGCAATGACTGTTTCCTCATTAAAGGTGCTTCAAAAGCTCCATTAAGGAAGACTCCAGTAGCCTCCCTGGATTATGGATTAGTTATTAACACAATATGAACTTTGTTCTTTCCTCTGCTCACCCAGAAGTCTTGAACTTAATGATGAAGAAGAGCTGTAGAGCCAAATAAAATGTAAGAACAAGTATTTGAAGGTGAGGGTGACTTTCCAACAGTGGGAGAGAATCAGAATAGGAACAGGGACTATTTGCAGAAAGTACCCTTCTGCAGATTTATAGGATGAGTTTTAAATGCTTTTTTAATCGTTTTAAAAACAAAAACTACTTATTTTAAAGAGCAGAAAAAAATGGTCTAGTGAACCCTATTTTCTCCCTGACAAAGTTTTACAAATCAGCAATGGTACTGAAAACAGCATTTTCTTCTTGGTATGTTCGTATTTTCACTTAAAAGTTAAAGTCTAGAGGTGTTCTTAAATAGCTTTCTGTGGTGCATGTAAACGTTTAAACTCTCATGCACCAGGTCCCCCATCCTCCACTAAGATAAAAATACAGAAAACAAAAAATGCATATTCAGGTCAAAAGGAGAGAATAAAAAAAGGAACCAACCTGTTTGAGCTGGAGAGACATGCAGTCTTGAGTGCAGAGGAAATCAAAGGAGCTCTCTGACTCAGGCAACTCTTGTTTTCTTTATTACACCCCGCCTTTATCTTGTATCCAAGAGAATTTTCCTGAAATGTAACCTCCGGAGCATTTGATTAAGTGCTCCGTAAAACCTTCCTGTGGAGTCCATCCAAATTCTTAAATGTCCTGGGATACAGACAGAAGGAGTTCCAGTTTGGCTCCCAAACTGCAGGACTGACAGTTTCCACTTAGCTGAAGGGAACAAAAAAGTGCTTGTGGTTCACCCCTCCTGGTCAGCCAAGAGGACACTGAGAGCAACCAGCTGCCAAAGGCCCTGCTGGGGAAGGTACAGAAATAGGTGAGAATTTTGAAGGTACAGAAATACTTGAGAATTTTGTCTAAGAGAGAAAACTAAAATGATTTTAACCCAAAAACTTATCTTTTTGAAAACCAAATCAGGCAGTTACCACAGAACTTACTGTTTCCACACAACATGATGTCATACTTAAACAGAGTCCTGGCCCACTGCTGTATTCTGTCTGTGGTTCAGAGTATGCCTTTCTCCATGGCCTTCTCCTGCTTTTCTTAGAACCCTTTCATCAAGAGCCAGATACAAACCTTTGAATTCCTGAGTGGGGAAGCTCTTTTCCCAGGCTGCCAAACAAATGCACGTTAGAGAAGGAAGAGAGACTAATGGAGACTTGGTCCCCAGGCTCTCACCTCACATTTGCATAGCATTGCCCCATTTTCTCATGCAAAGCTAGCCTTCATGTCCACCTGCAGAAGTTATTTTAGATCCAAGCCCTTCTTCCCCTCTCATTGATTGTTCCATCATCCATGTTGATTCATGCAGAAGGGACTCTGACCAGCATGTGCCTTCATCTTTATGTCGTTAACGCTTACGGCTATTGTACCTGCCTGTGTGTCTATGCACCACATTCCTCAGTCAGATCCACTGGAATTCGAGTCACAATTATGAGCTGTCATGTGTGTGCTGGGAGTTGAACCAAGTCCTCTAGAGGAGCAGCCAGTGTTCCCAACTGCTGAGCCATCTCCCCAGCCCCAAGCTAGTACAGTTTTTTGCTAGGGCGATACAAGCACATCCATAAATAGGTAAAGACAATGTTGGGTTTAAAGGTAGCTCAGCTGGTAGAGTATAGGCCTAGCCTGGGTTCAATTCTCAGTCCCTTCACATCTGAAATCCCATCACTTGAGTTTGAGGCCAGAGTGGCCTGGGCTCTATGAGACCTTGTCTCAAAAGAGAGAGGGAGGAGAAAGGAAGAAAAGAGAAGAGAGGAGAAAAACACAGTGAGTTTCTATTTATCCATAAAGAAGAAAAGTGTGTTTTAGGGAACTGTATAGAATTATGATAATTTCAAGCAAAATTAGCTAGACATATATATATATATAGCTAATTTAATTAGAATATATATATATATATATATACTTTAAAGCTCAAAGGGGGTCTATGTGGGAAGAGGAAGGGGACCAGTGGGAGAGGAGGAGAACAGGAAAGGAGAATGGGGTTAATATGTTTAAAGTACATAATTGTACTTGAATAAAGATGCCATCCTGAAACCCACTGACTTTGTACAATGTACATAACTAACTTTTAAAAAGTGTCCTTTCCATGGCTGGACATTCTTCTGATCTCTCACTGCCTATCATGTTGCCCTGCCTGGGCTAGTGTATCTAGCCTTTGTCCTCTTCCCTCTAATCTTCTTGTCCTTCTGTATATCAGGGATAGAGAAAGTAAGCATCCAGCCTTCCCCTCAGTTGTTACAGTGACTCACAATATCCCATGGATATTCTAGCCTTTTCCAGCCCTCCTCACCTCTTGCCACATACCATACTCCTCACTCCTTTTCCTGCCATGTCTCTCTCCTGGCTGTCACATAACATACCAGGCACCATCCTAAGGATGCTGTACTAGCGCTCCAATTTGTCTAGAGTGTGTCTCTCAGTATCTACAAGGCTCACATCCTCAGCCTTAGCTAAAGCCCAGGATCATCTGTCCATGGAATAGCGCTGCCTGTAGTGGGCTTGACCCTTCTGTATCCATTAACAATCCAGACAGTCTGGCTGCTGAACTGAAGGGGGCTAATATGTAGGGCACCCTACACCGGAGGAGTAGGATAGGGAGAAGGGGGAGAGGGTGGGAGGGTGAGAGGGTGGGCCCGGGAGGGGTCGAGGGAGGGGACTGTGATGGAGATGTAAATTGAAGTAATAAATAAACATTAATAAAAAACAGTCATGTTTCAGTCTGACCTGGGAAATCCTTCAATTGAATTCTTTCTCAGGTGACTCTAGACTGTGTCAAGGTGACAGTTAAAGCTGACTGGGACACTCCCAAAGTACCTCACGTCCCACTCTTAGTGCTTTGTAATATTTTCTGTCTTCCACAGCTGTCTTGTACTCTATTTTAATCATTTTTGTTGGTTTCTTATTCATGATGCCAGCCTGTCAGATAATAAACACAAGGACCAGTGTACCAGTCAGTTTAAGCAACATCCTCCATTTTGATGCCAAGGCTAAAGTCTTACGTACATATTCAATGTTAAACCGCTTCCATGTTGTCATGCTCTCTCTGACACATTTCTGGTATTCCATGATGCTTGCTACCTGTTACGCAGTCTTAACATTGCTTTGTGCATGCTTTAATATATCTCCTCCTTTTCTTCATTTACCCTGCCCTAAGAAACTGTGTATTTTCTTATAAATTGGATTCCTGTCTTATGAACCAGTTGTAATTTCATAATAATCTTTCCAGCTTTTGAATAAAAAAAATCATTTTCTTCAAACTTAAGCCCTCAGGACATAAACGGCATCAGGATTGAGCTGGCGTTTCTGGCATGGTGCTCTGAGTTCCACATGTGTACGCATCATAGTGAATAGACCCCTGGCTCTGTTGTGTTTTCATTTCTTCAGACACAACTAGGAGACTTGGTGGTAACAGGAAATTTGACAAAATATGAGAAGTGGCTGGGTGCGGTAACTCAAGTTTGTAATCCCAGCATTCCGGATGCTGAGACAAGGATCACAAGGTCAACACCCATGTAGGCTACACAGTGATAGCCTGAGTCCTCAAACCAAACAGCATTTAAATAATGAATGAATAAGGAGGAAAGAAGTCGTAGGCACATGGATTGAGAAGATGGAGAAAAGCATCTCACTGTGGGCAACTTTCAGAGCACTTGACATGTGTTTTGTGGGTTTCCCCCTCATCTCACTTCCAGTTCTCAGAATCCTGTGGTTCTCATCTTCTTCAAATGGATTGTGGAAATCAATTTCCGTCTTAACATAGCCATGCCCCTTGGTTCCAAAATTGCCTCTCTCTGCATCCATTTCCTGGCTCTCTGCTGGTGGCATTATTTGCCTGACAATAGATGTTTGAGCGAACTGCCCGCTGCACTGTCACCAAGATGATGATGGGCTGTGCTCTGAGCAGTACGTGGATGACCTTCCTGCTTCCTTTTTAGTGTCCATAGTACTTGTTGAGTTCATATTCGATGAGCTTTTAATGTCACACTTTTGCTCAAGAAAACAAGCATCTTTATCCAAACTCACCCTCAATGAGTTTAAGTAGAAGTAATATTTTATTTCATGTATTAACCATAATTTTCTTATGTTGGGTGTTGGTAAAGTTGAGTGCTGGGAAAATCTCTACTTATCTCTTCTTTTTGCAAATTTGTCCATTGCTCATCTTTACACTAATTCTCAAATATGTTTTCTCAAATATTTACAATACTCTAAGGAAGTATTAAAAATATTTTGTCCAGAATGCTGAACTATTTTTCCAATTTTTGACATTTACCTTTATTTCTTAATATAAAATAACTTTATGCTGACAAATAAATTGGTCTTTTTTATTGCTTTCATTTACAGTTTTGTAGGATTTTCTTTGTTGTTGGGTTTTTTTGTCTGTTTCTATCTTTCTCTGCTGTCTGTTTTGTTTTTTGAGGCACATCTCATGTAGCCCAGGATGGCCTTGAACTCTGTAGCCAAGGATGGAACTGAAGTCTCGATCTTATGCCTCCATCCACCAAGAGCTGGGATTACAGGCACAGCCAGCACACTCAGCGTCATTTATAGTTTTAAATTTTAAAATTCCAATCTAAAGATCTATAAATAGTATTTTTCATGGTTGTTTGTTGGTTGATTCTTTAAAGTTTTTGAAAACTTCAACTGGAATCAATTTGGGGTTCATTTTGATCCATTAACAGCAGCATTTAAGCTTTATTAAATAATTATTATTTAAATACCAGTCTTTCTAAAGATAGTTCAGTGTGTGCCAAAGTCTGTTTCCCTAATAAAAATGGCATGAGCTCTGAGAAAACATTTTGGATAATTTTTTCCCTTAATTGTTGGTTTGGATGATAAACTTTTCCAAGTGGGAATTTTATTGTATGAAGGTTAACTCAAAATATTTTTATCCCGATTTAAATCATTAATATTAGAGCTGAAGCCAAATTAAATTTAAGTATTTTTGCTTCAGAAAAGTCCATGTTAGTAGCAAAAGTGGCCTTTAAAACTCCGGGTCACTGGCTGTGCTCTGTGTGGTACCATGTGTTTACATTCTTTCTAGATTGCTCAGGTCACATACACAACTGTCATGATAATTCTAGTTGTCATCTTTCCTTCTGTGAGAAACTGATCTTTGATTGATAATTATGTGAATTTAAGAGCCTGAGAAGTTAACTCATGAGCAAACATCATGGGCATAGAATTTGTAGTCTGACTGGATGCTGACCCTTGAACAGTCTTGCAGTACAGAGTCTGTGTTGAACAAACATCCTTATCTTGGGTATCTGTTTTCATTCAACAAGTCCTGTGACCCACAGATATGCTGAGATGCTCTCTAGACTCTGCATTTCCTCTAGCCTGTCTCATTTCTGACATTCTGTATCCTGTTCAGTGACTAAAATGACATAGAAGAGGGGGATTCTTTTTTCTAGAAGGGTGTTCCAGCTGCTGCCCCTGCCAAGTTCTGCCTGGAGCTTGGTGAAGATGATGTATTTATGAGGATTTGCATCCCATTCCTCTGAATCAGCTAGGCTAATTACAAAATATTTTAAATGTTATCCATTGTGTATTCACCTTGACTTCCTCTACTTAACAGTCAACAAAAGAGCCAAGTTAGATGTTTTGTATTTTAGAATCCAAATTATCTTTCATGTGTTAATGGATAAAGAATTATTTGCCCAATGTTTTGAGTTTCTTCAAACCTCATCTGCAATATATTGAGGGCTTATATGAGGACATGCCTAAATCATTTTCATTCTGAAAGCCACCAGTATTGGGAAACATGGAAGATGCATATTCTCAATAGCAAAGAAAGGGTGCTGTGAGCCCAAGTCCCAGGAATGCTGGAGAATATAGTACTTGCTTGTTTTGCTGACTCAGGGTCTCATATAGCCCAGGCTGGCCTTGAACTCAATATGAAGCTTACGATGACCTTGAACTTCCAATCCTCCTGTCTCTACCTCTCAAGTGCTGTGATTCCAGCCTGTACTACCACTCCCAGTTTTGTTTGTTTTTTTATGCAGTGTGGGGTTGAACCCAGAGTTTCACCCATGCCAGGCTAGCACCCTACTCCCTGAGCCACATCTCTAGCCCAGGTTGCACTTTTGAGGTTAGCTTCTGATAAGACTTGTAATGAAAATGAATCCCAAATCATGTTAGTAGGTCCTGATTCTATCTACAGCAGTATGGCCACCAATGAGTTAGTATGTTGTGTGAGGCATGTAGAATCCACCTCGCAGCTTATGGGCCTCTAGGTACTGGCTCTAACTAGAAAAATATTATTGAAGAAATCAAAGTGAGCCGTTATATTAAAGAGTTTTACTCTGTAATTTCTAAGAATGGAAGCAAGACTTCACAGGAGCTGGAGAGATCACTCTGTGGTTAAGAAATTCTAAGTTGTTTAGGAATTAAAAGGATGTTCTAGGTCTAAGAAGATGTTTTTAAGTTGGTAATGCAAGTTAGGATGGAAACTGAGTTAGGTATAGAACTTTAAACTCATTGAGATAGATAGACAACAGAATATTAATATCAATTGCCAAATACATATGGACTGGCCATTGGGAATGTATGTTATACCCTATAATTTTCATAATTGTGGCCTAATTATTCCTAATGTTTTGTATTATATTTATTGTTATAAGAAAAAGAGCTTGTTATTGGACTAAAAGGGGGAGATGTTGGGGGAGGAAGACACACCTTAAATTTTAAAACACCAACAACAACAAAAAAAGCAGATAGGAGGGTGAGGGGAAAGAGGGTAGGGGGGAAGGAGGAAGGGGACTTTGACTGAGATGTAACTTGAAGAAATGAATAAATGTTAAAAAAAAAAAAAACACACTGCTTTTCCAGGGGACTGGAACTCTATTTCCAGCATCCGTATCAGCAGCTTCCAACCACCTGTTCCAGGGCAACTGACTCCTCTACACTCTGTGGGCACCTGCATGGCCTTTACCTACACATGTACAAAGATACCACACATACACACAGACACACACATACAAAAACACCATACACACACAGACACATACACACACAGACACACACAGACACACACACACAAAGACACCACATACACACACACACACACACAAAAACACCACATACACACACAGACACATGCACACGCACACACAGAGAGAGAATTTCAAATAAAATTTAAAATATTCTTTTAAAAAGCATAAATTCACATGGTTACGGTCTCTCTCTACACATGGGCAAATAAAGAGGAAAAAATCTCCCAGCTGAGTATTTTCAGATAAGGAATTCCAGCTGAGATCCACAATGAAAGAGAGATTGCCATTTAAAACAACGTCCAGAAATGCCTAAACTCCCATTTCCCGCTGGTTCTCCTGATAAGCTGTCTGTCACTAAGATAAGGCCTGAGCTAATTAAGGTAGAGACGAGGTTTCCTTCTGCTCATGGCTTTAGAGATCTAGTCCATGGCCAGATGGCCTATTGCACTGGACCCTGGAGCAGATGCTGAATGGCACTGGGGAGGGATGGGAGGGTGGGAGGTGGCAGAGCAAAGCACTTACCTCATGGCTTAGCTTGTAGCCTGAGGTAAACAAGGAAGGAGATGGATCTGGGCTCCCATGGTGCCCTTTCCCACATGACTTAATGACTTTCCACTAAACTCTACCTCCTAACAGTTCTACTGCCTCCTACTAGTGCTACCCTGGCACCAATCCTTTTTTAATACAGGGGGCACGAAAGGGCATTAACATTTAAACCATGGCATTGATTGACACAGAGCAAGTGTGTTTAGCTGAACCAAAGCCCCTGCTGTCTCAGGCCAGCACTAATACAGCAGACTACTCGAGGCATAGCAACATGCTTTATTTCGGTAACCTCACATTTTTCTTATTTATACTTGTGGAAATGCTTGTCTTTTTCTTTTAATGAAAAACATTCATTCCTTTCTAACATAATAGTTTCCATTTCACTTTATTTGAAACAATTGGATTTAGTAATAAGGTTATGTTGCAAATGCCCAGAAGGTTGGAAAAATGCTTCCACATTTTACTGCACACAAAATGTAGACAAGTCATGTGTTGGGGGAGGAGGGGAAAGAAATTTTTGTTTAACATATTTGTTACTATATTGTAACATCTGCTTAAACAGTTTTGCTTTTCCATTTCCTGTTTTAGTCGGTTAGAGGGCACTCCCTTTCTAGTCACCACAGAAGTCACATGTACACCTCTGACTGCAGGTTCAGACAGTTCTGGTGGCTGTGACTATGTAGGACATCAGAGCTGAGATTCAAATACCAGCTGAGGTGTGCCCTTGATTTAATGCCAGCCGGAGTATGAGTGTAGTCACTCAGTTTAGGCTCTCTGACTTCTTCTCCAAACCCTCCCTTTCACAAATGAAAGCTATTTTGTATTTTAAAAAATCCATTTAAACATTTCATTAGGCAGAGTATGCATGTAGGATTTCTGGAACTACACATAATCACATGCAGGTGAAGAAAAGACCCTCTGTAGCAGGGAATGGCTCCTCTGCTGTTTGTGAGTTTTAAGTTCAGATTAAAGTAATATTGAGAGAGAGAAATGAAAAGAAACCCAGATCTAGTCTCCCTCTCCTAGTTGGACTGTAATTTGTTTATAAGATGGTAGACTTTTATTTTCTTTCATCTTTTTGAGGATGGTGATGTTGAGCAGAGTATTACCGTGTAGCCCACTCTAGTCTGGAACTCAGGATCCTCCCACCTCAGCTCCCAAGGGCTGGGATTGCAGGCATGTGGCACCACACCCAGCTTAGTTTTGTTAAAGTTCCTGTTGTCTAGTTGAAATGGTAGCAAGTAAGAGAATCTCTGCCAGCCTACTCATCCTGCCCCGCCACATGGCCACAGCATGCCCTGGAGGACAGCAGCAGCAGCTCTCTGATCTCCACTCTGATTCAAGTGGCCAGCTTTTCCTCACTACACAGTCAAGAGAGCAACATCGACCCTCCAATTGGAAGGGTGGCAGTTTGGCTGCTCTTGTTGTAACTCTGCATTTTAACATTACTCCAATTTGAAAGCGTCTAACTTTAAATGAGCTTTAGGTTCTGAATCCTGCTATAACGGTGTGAATCCTCCTGTGATGGTGTGAATCCTGCTGTAATGGTGTGAA
>CAJQZJ010000092.1:1371971-1389471 GCA_907164525.1 Lophiomys imhausi
CTCCATGTAAATGCTCTTGCACCTCCATGGAGTCCGTCAGGCATGGGTAAACAGACTGTGCTTATCTCAGAGTGGAGTCATTCTCAGCAACAATCATTCCTGGAGGACTTGGGCGAAAGTCAAACATTACACTGGGTAGAAGATGCCAAAGAAGCCATTCTGAATCAAGTATATGCTGAATGATGTCATCACACAGCTCCCTGGAAAAGGCAAGGCTGTAGGGATTATGTGTCAGTGGAAGATGGGCCTTTGAAACATGTGATTGTGAGACCAGAAGGCTGCAGCACTGAGGGGGTTTGGTGGAGATGGAACTGTTGTGTGTGTTAAACTCTGAGAACATCCTCTCAAGAGCCATACATGTGTCCATGGTCTGGCTGCTGTCTGGGACCATGCTGGGGTCCAAGGGCTTGCTATAGACCCTGCTTTGCTAGCTACAACACTCAGGAGAGAGGGCCACCTGGGCAGTAGAGTAGAACTGGCCCTGCTGTCGAGAGCGTAGTGAGCTAGCCAGGGCACAACTGGAAAGCTCTCCCTGGTGGGTGGGTGCAGAAAAGCTGGCAGGCTGACCACCAGATCAGCTCCCATCCATGCCCAGATCCAGAGCCTTGAGTTGACCCACCCCAATATCTACCCCATCTATGATCTGCTGGAGAGCATGAAAGGGCTCTCAGGATCTTCATGATACAGGCTAAGAAAAGGATATCCAAGAGGAGTCCCTGTGAAGATCCAGTATTGATAGTGCAGCAGAAGCCAGAGGCCTCGAACCAGACCAAGGACATTTGCAAGTAAAGATGCTTGAACAACAGTATGCTGTGTGACACATACAGCTTCCACCGTGAGATTTTTGTTTAATTGGATTTTTTTGTTTTATTATTATTATTTTCTATTTTCATTTTTCAAGAAAGTTGCAAGAATGGAGGGCCAGCAGGAACGGGGAGATGAGTGGAATTGGGGTGCATGATGTGAAATCCATGAAGAAAGTTAAAAAAAAAAAAAGATTCCAAAATAGGCCACTGCCACCATGCCTGTCAGCCTGAGTTTGGAGATCATGGCACAACGCACTCAAACACACAGGAAATTTTTTCTTTTTCAAGACAGACTTTCTCTGTACAACCTTGCTTGTCCTGGAACTCACTTTATAGACCAGGCTGGCCTTGAACTCACAGAGATTCGTCTGCCTCTGCCTCCCAAGTGCTGGCATTAAAGGCGTGCACCACTACCACCTGTCACACGTGAATTTTTAAAAATGCAAAATAAATGATTTACCTGACTGAGAAATGCTTCTTCTACAATCTTTTCATTTTAGCTATGATATTCCACAGGTTTGTGGCTAGGCTAGGGTATATCAAGAGAATCAACTCTTTGACTCAAAAATATAAGCAGCAAGGCTTGTGAACTCCCATTGGCCTAGGAAAGGTTTGTCAGCAACACCCCTCCACTGATCCTTCCCTTGTCCCCTACAGGAGGTTGTGGCTCACTGGATTGCTAAAAGCCGAATAGCCATCGAGGAGATCCGCCTGCTGACCTTGAAGGCAGCGCACAGCATAGATACTCTGGGCAGCGCCTCAGCCAAGAAGGAGGTGAGCTACCCACCCCACTCCAACCCCTGCATCACCAGCAGAGTCTTCTCTGCCCTCTCCCACTCACTGGCTGCTTCAGGGTTCATAACCCCCCACCCCGCCACCGGCCCGCAGAATACAGAACATCTCCATGTGGGTTTGGTTTAAAGATTGTGAATGTCTGTCAGCTGACCTCTCTCAGGTCTGCCTGAGGGAATGACTTTCAGGATGCAGAATGCCCTAAGAACTGTTAAAATGAGACAATAAGGGGTGGGGGGTTCTAGGCTATCCACATACCTGGAATTGATGGTGCCCGCTGCACCGTACTCACTGGCCTCGTGTCCAAAGTGTCTAGCATCTCTCTGCATGTGGGCTAAGGCTGGAGATATGACGGGTATAGACTGTGGGGGAGGGGAGATTCTGCTGCACTGTAAATGTTCAGCTAAAGACATCTGTTGCCCCGGCCTTCTCAGTTATCTAACTTATCTGGAGTGAGGACATACTCGCTTTATTTCAAAACCCCATAAAATTTCTAAGAAAAAAAAAAGATTCATGGAGCAATGAATGCCCTTTGTGTGAGCAGACATTCCAAGTATGATTTACAAGCCACCTGAAATCCTTTTGGAAACAAGGCTACTTAGAAATAAATGTAATCTGGAAGCGAGATCTCTTTCCAGAAGGTCTCCGCTAGCTGAAATACAGCCACTCGGGGCCAGTGTGTTGCTGCAGCCTTGTGTTAGCCACCACAGGTCCTGTTTCAGTGGTGACTTGGGGGTGGCAAGGTTTCCTTGTTTTACTTCACAGAGAAATAGCAATTCTATCAAATCCCGGCACACTTTGCAAGGTCCAGGAAAAGACCATTCCTTTCCTATCTTGCTTATGTAGATTGCAATGATCAAAGTGGCTGCCCCAAAAGCTGTCTGCAAAATAGCTGACCGGGCCATCCAGGTGCACGGAGGGGCGGGCGTTTCCCAGGACTACCCTCTGGCTAACATGTGAGTAGATGCTGGTTAATCATCTATGCTGAGCTGAGCGCTGGGAGATGATTCAGGGGTAAAGCGCTCTCCATGACACTGTGAGGACCCGGGTTTGTGTTCCAGGAACCCAGGTGAAGGTGATACACTAGCACCTGTCTGTAGTTCCAGTGCCTCTCCTTCAAGCTGGGAGGCACACACACACACATGCACACACACATACATGCACGCACACACACCTGTGCACACACATCATCTACGAAAATTTAAAAGAATATATTTTAAAGGATTGGTGTTGAAAATACAAAGATTGAAATGTGTAGATCAAAAGATAAAATTAGTTTTTTAAACCTGCAGATGCTCTGGCAGCAACTGTTTAGGAAAAGAATAAAGATGCCTCCTTAGTGTAATTTAAGGTGGAGTGATGTGGGAGTTACTATGGAGCTCGGGATCTTCGAGGACAGCCAGCATCTGACTCTGCCATGTGACCTTTGCCCTTTGGGTTCCAACAGGGAGTTCCCCCAGAACCAGGAAGGAGGGAAGGGTTCAGAGATGTGGAGGGGCCCAGAGCCAGGCCACGTTTACCCACAAGGAGGCAGCGGCTGAATTTGCAGCCTGACTTTGGCTATTAGGGGGCTACTAGGGGCATGACAGAAAGTTCTCTGTTACCCAATTTCCCTTCTCCACACACAGACTCCGGGCAATGTTCTCTGTCCCTCTCGAGGTGTCATCTTATTTATACACATCCGTTTCTAACCTTGAAAGGAGCTAAATGGGCTGCCTGTGACTTTGCAGAGCTCAGTTCCTGTCAGTTCAGATGATGCACCAAACCATGTGGACTCCATGTAGAGTTCTGTCTTTTTGCCAGCATGGTGGTGCCTGACTATAGTTACAGTACTTGGGGGTTGGGTAGCGGCAGGAGGACTGAGACTGAGCTCCACCTGGGCTAGGCAACAAGCTGGAGGCCAGCCTAGCCACCCAGGTACTATGATTCCTGCTTTGCGTGTTCCTTTGACAGTTTAAGTACACTATGCCATGGTGAAGAACTCTTCTGATCATGTCTATTTGGGGGCCTGTTTCTCTAGTATTTCATCCAATGAATTTTATATCCTCTGCACCTTTTTCCTTGCCTCCAGGTATTCTGAAAATGCATTCAGTAACATATCCCAAGCCCTGTGTGCACCCTTCCTCCTTTGTCTCTCTGTCTGTTTAGTGGAGCAATGCAAAAGAGACTTGGGAGGAATTCCCTTGCGTTCAGTTCAGTTCCGTCCCAGGAATGCAAGAGTCAAAGCTCTGATATCTGATCTGCCCCCACCACACTGATGTGGTTTTTACTAACCCTCATCCCTGTGCTGTATGTTTCCACACACTATCGTCAGGACCAGATGTGAATGTAATACAGTTTTCTTTCTGCCTGCCCACATGCAGCATCTGGCCAGGGACCACCAACTGGTCAGAGTATACATATGCCTGGCCCCTCACCACTCCTGAGGTCAGGATCAGCACTAGCAGCACCCCCCTGAGGAAGCTCCTCACACAGCAGGGACTACTGCTCTCACTCTAAGGGTTACTGTTCCCACGGTTGGGGTAGCCACACAGGTAGAACTCCACATCCACTTCTGTCTTCTGAACTGCCACAGAATCCCCACTTGCATGACCCCTAGAAACAGTGGACCGATCTGATTCTGCCACCTAAGTTCCGAGTTCCAGTAAAGAAGTCCCCTCTCTGGCATAAACTGCCAACTTGACATAGTCTGGAGCCGTCTACACCTCTGGGCAGCCATATGGAATCTTCCTGAGCTGGCAACTTTAAAATGGCTGCCTCAGAGGCCTTTGGCTTTCTCTCTTCATGTTCCTTCTACTTTCTTTTTCTTAGTTTGGGATGAACATGGCATTCCAGTATTGTGTTCTTTGGTGACTCTGACCCCATTCTCTCACCCTCCAGGTATGCCATAATCCGCACCCTGCGCTTAGCAGATGGACCTGATGAAGTCCACCTCTCAGCAATTGCCAAAATGGAGCTTCAGGACCAAGCCAAACGGCTGGCAGCCAAGATGTGAGGGGAGCAGCCCCACTCCATCCTGCTGCTGGAGAAGATGGGGCACACTTCATCAGCTCCAAAACTCACATTTCTGCAGTAGTTTGAACATAAAGCTAATTATTCTGTGGTAAAGATTTTAGCTTGTGTTGTGATCACTGGGTTTTATAATGTTAAGGGTCACACAGATGTGAGGTCACTAGGAAATCCAATAGCTGTCATAATTGTTCTAATGGTTTAGCATTTGCTTTATACACATGTGACCCGTGATGAGGTCACACTGGGAATGGTAGAGCTATTTCTGGAGTATTGGCATAAAAAACTTGTTACTTCGACTTTTGAGAATTAGCCCCAGGCCTGTTTCATCTTGTTCTGAAACATATGTGGTTATACCCCTTTTAAAAGTGTTTGGAAGCTTAGTTTAGCACCTCAGAGAAAGACCTAACTGGATGTTTCCAGAGTTCCTATGATAAACCTCTTCCTCACCCAACAGGAAACAGTTCCAGTGAAATCTGAATACAGGTGAAAGTTCAGAAGAAAATGTAGTGTATGTTGGGAGAACATATAATCAAGGCCACTCAAGTCACATAGAAAATGCTGCGGAGATCGAGCTCTGCAGCTCCACAAGAGCTGGTCTGCACAGGCGGCCCTCGAGGCTGGTCCTCTCAGAGCCGCCCTGAAATGCAGCTGGGACCATCAAGGCCCTGTATGTCGAAATGTCACTGGTGTAGCAGAGGAACCAAATTTTTGGTTTAAATGGATATTTTCAATTCTGTTGCTGGGGAAAACTATTAAGCATAGCTGGGAAGACTTGGGTGGGTGGATCTACTTTTTTGAGTATGAATGTTTTGAAATCTCAACACAAAGAGATATTTTAAATCAAAATTTGGCATCCAAATAAACACAGTAAGTGTAAAATGCATACTGGATTTTAAAAACGTAACTGAAAATAATTTAAAATATCTCCTGGATAATACCTTTATATAGTGATCATACATTGAATTATATTTTGGAAATATTGAGTTGAATAAAATATACCCAAATCTTCTGTTTCTCCTGGCCATTTTATAGTATGCATACCATTGGAAAAACAGCTGGGAAGCTTTTCAAATTTTAAAAGCAAATTATTTTCAGTCCTAAACATCTTTAAATTTTTTCATCAGAAAGTATGCTCATGGCATGTGACTATGGGTGGCCATGGAGGGCACGCAGGGATCTGCCACACGCCTGGGCTCAGAGCCATGTCACATGGGCATTTGCAGCTTGTGCCTCTGGGTCCTCAACTCCCTCTACCTTCTTTCCTTTTGATATAGTGGAGTCACCATTTTAATCTTGGGGGACTTTCCTGGGGAGAGCTTCTGTGAGAATCAGGGGAGTCCTGGAGGAACAAGTTGAAATTTGGAAAACACTATAAAGTGCTTTATACGGTCTGCTTGTTTGAAGTACATCAAATCAGAACCAAATGTACCTCGTTGTTAATTCTTTTTTTTTTTTTTTTTTTGGTTTTTCGAGACAGGGTTTCTCTGAATATCTCTGGCTGTCCTGGACTCGCTTTGTAGACCAGGCTGGCCTCGAACTCACAAAGATCCGCCTGCCTCTGCCTCCCAAGTGCTGGGATTAAAGGCGTGCGCCACCACCGCCCGGCACGTTGTTAATTCTTTAAAGTTTTAGTTTAGAAGATATCCGGGGGATTGTTTGTTTGTTGGGACACCTGGCCTTGAAATCCTAATCCTCCTGCCTCTGCTTCCTGGGATTATGAGCATAAACCACCATGTCTGACCTCGAGGTTGTCTTCTGTTGGTTTTGTTTTGTTTTGTTTTCTAGCAATCTGAATTATGGTCCATATATTTAAAATTTCTCTGTCTCTGAGGAAACCTGACTACATTGGCTATAATTCACTTCAGTTCATTTTTTGTCTTCTTGTCACTGTCCCTCAGGCAGGTGACTCCATGTGACCCACATCTCTTTCCTTACCTTTAATTTACTCAGACAAAATCACATTAAAATGAGCAGAGGAGCAAAGCCAATAAGATGGGCCAATGGGTAGAGACACCTGTAGCCACGCCTGATGACCTGAGTCCAGTACTGGGACCCACGTGATGGAAGGAGGCAATTCCATACATGCCCACACAACAGACAAACACACAGAAAGACACAGAGATAGAATAAATAAGTGTAAAAAAAACTAAAAAAGAAACATAAAAGATTTTTTTTGGAAGTGAAAAAGTCACAAATAATAAAATAAGACCAAGGGACCCAGTCATGAACTAATCGGATTGTACACTTCAGGCCATTTCTAAGATGCTGTTCCCCCACGCCCCAAGGTAGTCATCAGAAGTCATCGAAACCCTCCAAGGTTTTTTCATGTGGTTTGTAGCAGATGATGAGGAGCCTTAAGATTGCAGGATGGGAAGACATGAGCTCCATGCAGAAAGCAAGCACAGTCATTCTCCAATAGGACACTGAGGGATGGCCGTGTGCTCCCAGGGGAGCAGCCAGTTAAGTTCCTCTGCCATGTTGGCAACACATGACACTTAGGCAGAGACTGATCCCCTCACCAACCTGTGGCTGCTGAAGAAGCCTTTCTCAAGGTAAGTCCACACCAACTCAGGTGGTCCCCAGTTGGGCTGTCCTTACCTGCCACAGACATACTTCCATTTTATGTAAGAAGCAAAGTGGCAGACAAGCTGCCCAGTCCCATGTGAGGTTGTAGTCACGTGTGTCTTCATTTATCATTCACTATTCTTTTTGAGACAGGCTCTGTCACTGGACTTACTGACTGATCAGAGGGCTCTAGGGATCCACCCCCCTCCCCACCACTGCCGACTAAGGTTAGTCCACAGCACCTAGGAACCTGGAGAGCTGAGCCCAGGCCCTCCTGCTTACACAGCAGGCACTTCACTGACTGAGAATCCCCCCAGGCCCAGATTGAGGTATTTCAATAGACCCAAGCTTGCCAGCATCAGCTTTTCTTCATAAACCCAACTATGGCAAGTCTCCAGAAACTTCAAAAGACAGATATTACTCCTGCTTCTTAAGGAGTTTGAACTTGTGGCATTCTTAAATAAAGGACGTCATCAAATGAAAGCCATGAAAATGTCTGCTATGAAGGACACCATGTTGCACCAAGCCAGGTTGCCTTGCCTAGTTTCTCATTTTACAGAGGGAAAGAGGTAATCTTCTGCAAGGAGCAGAGTTCCAAGGAGACAGAAATAGATGAGGCCGTGGGAAGCTGCCTTGTTTGTCCCTGGCAGGTTTTTTTTTTTTTTCAACCTTCTTTTTCCCTGGCTTTCTTCCTCTCAGCTAAACCTGCAGTCACAGCCTAACAGCTGGCTGCTGCAACCCTCTTGAATGCATGGCTAGCTTTCCCATGACTGAGAAGTTAACCAGGGTCCTCACTTCAGCTAACTGTTCTATCAGAGATTATCCAAGCCTGAGTCCCTCTGATCTCCATTGCCTGGCCTGATCCAGCATGGTCTCTTGGCCTCTGTTCCAGCACACTTGCATTCCCAGCCCTCTGAGCCTTAGCTCTTGCTGTTCTCTATGTTTGGAAAGATTTGGTGAGATTTCCCAGGGACCTGTTCAAAAGCCAAGTGTCCTCTCTTGGCCATTGTCCTGTCTTTGACATCCCTCATTTGTTCTTGTCTACTTTCAGTGTTAGCTCATTCCTTTCATATTTATTTATGGCCTATTTTCTCATAAGTGTATGTGAATGCCATACTTTTCTCTCCAAATTCATGTATTGCGTGCAGGTGTGTGTGTGTGTATTTGGTGTGTTTGGTGGGGACGAGGGGTTCATACTTCCCATTACCACCACTTATTTGTGCTCAGAGTTAGGGGTGAAGATAAAGTTGAGGCCCTGAAGAGGAGCTGCAGTCTAAGCCCCAGGCCATGAGTGACCACAGGTTGGGCAGCCGTGTGGTAGGAGTTTTGTTTATTTAAAAAAAGTTATGAGGGTGTTTTGTTTAAACCCAGGTCTGGGGCTGCTTCAGTAAGTCCACAGGTGTAAACAATATGTGCCTCTTGAGCTAATAGGGGTGTGGCTTAGCCTGCTGCAGCACATGAATGCTGAGGACTGGGGAGAGGGATAAAAACCCAGAGTCCCAAGAAGAGGGGCGCTCCTAAGCAGGAAGAGGTTGCTGTTCTCCCTGCTGGTGCTCCCCTGCACTGCTGCTGGTTTGTTCTTTTGTTGTGTCTGTTGGTTTGCTGGACTACTGGATATCCTGACTACTGAGTTTGGCATTGCCCTTAAAAATAACCCGATGACCCTTATCAGCAGGAAGTAGCTCAAAGAGACCTATGTCGGTCCCTTTCCCCTCTAACTTTCTTTCTATTCCACCTAGGGTTGGGGGATTGGAAGGAACAAGGGTTGGAAGGGAGATGGAGGTAATAAGTACAGTAAATTAAAATAAAGTCACTTTCAACACAACTGACCCAGGGTGCCTTGAGTAGCTGAAGAAAACTATCCCTAAGAAACAGCACAAGGGATGGATGGCCAGGAGTCTGGGCAAGTTAACTGCTCAAACAGATGTTCAGTGAATATTAACATCTAAGAAGGGGATACACATTTAGCTCTTCTCTTAACATCTATCTAGTCAGCCAAGGGCTCTAGATATAGTAGAGAACAGTACACCTGAGAGAAACAAAATCTTCAACTGAAGCCACTAGAAGAAAAGCAGATGAATGAATAAACTAAACATGACATGAAAGATATTCTCCTACCTTAGAGGAAAATAACACTTCTTATCAAGGTCGGAAAGTTGAGACTAAAAAAAAAAATTTTGTTTTAACACTGAAGCTCAGCCGGGCGTTGGTGGCGCACGCCTTCAATCCCAGCACTTGGGAGGCAGAGGCAGGCGGATCTCTGTGAGTTCGAGGCCAGCCTGGTCTACAAAGTGAGTCTAGGACAGCCAGAGCTGTTATACAGAGAAACCCTATCTCGAAAAACCAAAAAAAAAAAAAAAAAAAAAACACTGAAGCTCACTCATGAGTGGTGGTCCTTGGCAGCTAGGATTGTCCCCGGGGGTCTGGGTAAAACATGGGAACCTTAGGACACGGCACCCCGAGTGCAGTCACGGTTCCATTTTCTGTTTGTCTCACAGAAAGGGAATGATTGCTTTCTGCCCACGCGATCTGTTCTCAAGTCTTCTGTATGTGTTTGTATGATCTTTCATCTTAATAAGAATCTACCAGAAGAGACAAAAGGCATCATGAGTCTTAGAAAAGAAAAACATCCAAGAGAAGATAAGATAGCTAAGGTCAGAGAGAATAGTAGAACCCACGACTGAATGGGTTGCCCAGTACTCCCCACTCCTCCACAAAGAACCCAAAGGGCAGGTGTATAGGTGCATTTGCATGACCATGGCAGAGAACTGGAAATTTTCAATAAAGAGACTAGAATCCAGTAATAAAGAGAAGTCCTAAATAAATGAAGTTTCAATGGTAACAGAAGACCCTAGAACCCACCCCACAGAAATACAAAGGATCATAGGAATTAAGAAAAACCATTAAAAAACTTTCAAGAAACAAACAATATTCTGTACATATATGACCCACAAATTGATCCATAGGGATGTAAAAATGCTGAATGACCCCAAAACAAATAAATGGAATCAGAAGTAAAAGCTTCCCAACAAAGAAGCACCCCAGTTTCCTGATGAATTTTGCTAAACATTTGAAGAAAAGTTAATAGTTAGTCTCAAAATATTCTAAAGAATCAAGTGGGAGAGAACCCTTCCAAACTCACTCTATGGGGACAGAATTATTCTGTTAGCACAAAGCAAAGCCAAATAAGGATATAGCAAGAATAGAAAACTTGAGATTAATATCCCTAGTAAAGATCTATGCAAAAATTCTCAATAAAATACTAGCAAATCATATTCAACAGCACACCAAAAAGATAATTTAACATGATCAAGTTGGTGTCATCTCAGGATGCGAGCACGGTTCAATACATGTGGTCAACAGACCTGTGACTCCAACAGGATGAAGGCTAGGACTCATGCATCATCTCAGTAAAAGCAGGTGGTAAAATCCGACTGGGCTGAGGCTGTAGCTCAGTTGGTAGAGTGCTTGCCTAGCACGTACAAAACCCTGGGTTCAGTCCCCAGAACTGCATAAACCATGTCTGATGGTGCATGACAATAATCCTAGCACTTGAGAGATGCAGGAAGGAAGGCCAGAAGTTCAAGGTCATCCTTGGTTATTTAGTGAGTTTGAGATCAACCTGGGCTACATAAAATACTGTCTCAAAAAAAAAATCAATACACTTTTATTCTTAAAATTCTGAGGAAATCAGGTATAGAAGGAGCTATGTATTACAAACTTGCACCCAAAGTTATATTGCCCAGGGAAAAGCTAAAGAAAATGTTTTAAAAGATGAACAAGGAAAAGCGCTTCTTTTTCTGTGTACAGTATACCACTGTAAGTTTTAGCCAAAGCAATTGAGCAAGAGAGATAAAAGAGGGAGGAAGTGAGCTCTCTGTGTTTGTACATGATACAACTCTGATATGAAGAAAAACCTAAAGTTTCCACTAAAGGCCTTTAAAAATCTGTATGCAAAATATAGGTGTTTTTCTATTCATAATAAGAAATTTGATGAATAAGTTGGGCTTGGTGGAATATGCCTTTACCCAACACTTGGGAAGAAGAGGGAGATGAATCTCCACTCTTCTGAGACAACATGATTTACAAAGCAAGTTCTAGGCCAGTGATGGCTACATACTATGACCCTGTCTATAAATAAATAAATAGTAATTTACTGAGAAAGAAATCATAAAAGAAATCTCATTTACATTGTTATTAAAAATAACCTTAAAAAGTGAAATATTTCAATGATGAAAATTACAAACACTGATAAGAAATATTGAAGACAACAAAGATGATTAGACTCCATGTTTATGGATTAAAATAATATTTGCTGGGTGTGGTGGCGCACGCCTTTAATCTCAGCACTTGGGAGGTAAAAGCAGGTGGATCTCTGTGAGTTCAAGGCCAGTCTGGTCTATAAAGTGAGTCCAGGACAGCCAGAAATACATAGAGAAACCCTATCTTGAAAAAAACAACAAAAAATAATATTGTCAAAATTATCATACTACTTAATCTACAGATGTGATGAAATTATCATTGAAATACCAAATATGTTCTTCACAGAACTTGCAACAAATAACTCTAAAATTCATATGGAAGGACAAGAGATACCAGTAATTAAACCAACATCTATAAAAAAGAGTAAAGGTAGGGGTGGGGTAGGGGTGGGTGTAACAACACTTATCTCAAGAAATACTACAGAACAACAGATAGGTTGTTCTCAGAGGAACACATGGGGACCAGCTGAATAAGCCCACTTATCTGCAGCTGGCTGCAGACAATGGTGCATATGCACACACACACACACACACACACACACACACACACACACGCACACACACGCATGCACGCGCGCACACATGTGCACTTATACACACATACACACACAACCTGAAGGAAGATATCCACATGCAGAATACTGATAATTTATTTATTTATTTATTTATTTATTTTTGGGTTTTCGAGACAGGGTTTCTCTGTTTAACAGCTCTGGCTGTCCTGGAATCACTTTGTAGACCAGGCTGGCCTTGAACTCGCAAAGATCCGCCTGCCTCTGCCTCCCAAGTGCTGGGATTAAAGGTGTGCGCCACCACCGCCTGGCTAATTTATTCTTATTAGTTATAAGAACTTAGTTCAAAATGGATCAGGTACGTAAATGAAAGACTTGAAGCTGTGGGGGAAAAAAAAGCCCAAAGGGCAAATTTGGCAAGCCTATTTGTGTGAAGAATCTGGATAGAACATAAGCCCAAGAAGCAAGACTCACAATTATCTAATGGAATGACATACTAAAAACCGTGCAACCAAGAAAACAGTCAATACAGTGAAGCCTGCAAAGTGGAGGAAATATCCAGAGTGTTCATCTGGCAGAGGGTTCATGCTGAGTGTTTAAGGAGTTGAAACAATTAACAAAAAAGACATTTCAAGTGGACAAATGGTCTGTAGAAAAAAAATACATTTAGCCAACAAATATGCAAAACAAGCTCCATTGTCAGGGAAATACAAATCACAGTTACACATAGCAGCTGGAGAGTCGGCTTGGCAAAGAGCACATTCTGCTCTTGTAGATTCTCAAGGTCAGTTCCCAGCACTCACACGGGAGTACCTTACAACAGCCTGTAACTCCAGATCTGGGGGATCCAACACCCTCTTCTGGACTGTGGGGGCACCTGAACTTATGAGCATATATGCACACTGGTCCACACATATACACATACACACACATAATAAACAGTTTTTAAATTACAATGAGATCGGCATCTCACTATAGTTGGAATAGCTATTCTCAAAAGATAAAAAGATCAGTTGATCATGATGGAACAGAGCTGTAATTCCAGCCCTTCAGAGGCTAAGACAGGAGGACTGCTGAAAATCTGAGGTCACCCCGAGCTAGGTAGTGACTATCAGGCTAGCAAGAGCTACATATTGAGACACTCTGAAAAAAAATGAAACAAAACAAAAAACTGAGATACTAGTGGTGATGTACGGAGAAAGGGATTTTTATGCAATATTGGTAGGAATGAAAATGAGTAAGCATTGTAGAAGACAATGCAGGGGTTCCTCAAAAAACTAAAAATAGATTGCCACATGATCCAGCAATATTACTTCCAGGTATGTGTGTGTGTGTGTGTGTGTGTGTGTGTGTGTGTGTGTGTGTGTGTGTAAAGAAACCATCATACCATAAGGAGTGTGCTCATGTTTATTGATGTACTATTCATAATAGCTAAGACTTTAAGATTATTCATAATAGCTAAGGATTCAGCCTAGATATCCATCATTAAATGCATGGGTAAAGAAAACACCAAATATAAACACTATTCGTCTGTAAAGCAAAATGAAATGGCATCATTTGCAGCCAAATGGATAGAAGTGAAGGATTATGTTAGTGAAATAAGTTAGACAGAGAGATAATCCCACATGTCTGCTCCGGTGTGTGAAAGTCAGAAGCCTCTCTGAATATACAACAGTGGTTAGTAAGGAAAGGGAAGATGGTAGGGGTCAGACTAGGAAAAGATGGTTGATTTTGATCAGTGAATAACATAGACATCAATGAAAATATTATATTAACATATGGACTTTATAAATTAATAATTGATACTGCACTTAAATTATCAGTGCTGTATTAAAATGTAAAAAATTAACTTTAATTTTATTTAGCTCAGTATGTCCACATATTATTTTAACATATATTTAACATTAAAATATATAAATATTTTACATTTTTATCTAGAGTAAATATACATTTACATTCCATCTCATCTAAATTAAACATTCAATGGAAATACTTTTTTGTTCTGTAAAAAGTTAACTGCAGATTTAATTAAAATATTACATTTTAATTATTATTAAATTTATAATAAAAATAGGTTCACATATCCAAATTGTTCTTGATGTTCCTAAAGGTCTCCTAAAACTTAAGCTGCCAGTCTAAAAATGTATACACACTAATTAAATTAGAAATTCATTTCTTCAGGCATGTTGAAATGTGTATGAGTGACATGTGGCCAGCCATGTGCAAAAGTCTTTCCCTTTGATTTGTACAGCCTGAGAGGTCATAGCAATGTCCAACATTTTATAAAACCACCTGGTTCCAATAAAGGACTTGTGATATCATTAGCAATAGGGAATTGACCAGCCAAAAGCAATAGTCCATGACAGTCACTAAGAGTGGCAAGGATTTATATCCCTGTCTCTTTTGTTTGGAGAAGGAGAAATTCTTCCTGGAGTCCACATGTTGCATCTAAGAAAGCAAAGCTTCACCTTGTCAGGAAGTTGCTTAGTTCTCATTTATCAAAGGCCCATCCTTTGGCCAAAAGCATCCTGGAGATCATCTAAGGGCACAGTAAGATTTGCTCATGGTGATAAGCAGCTCCAGATACAAAAAGCTCCTTGGCTCTGATATCTAGGAGGGAAGCCTGTGAAGTCAGCATGTATGACTTCGAGGTTGACTTAGGAGCCAGGGTCCTCCCAGCTCCATGGGAGTTAGTGATGATCTTGTCATGAGAATGGAGAAAACATTTTTTATAAAAGTCAAAACGTAATCATTATTCTTTCCAAGTCCATCCTGTGAAAAATAGCTTAAAGTAACACTTTTGACTTGAGGGAATTGGCTTCCAGAGGCTTACTTGCTGAGTGTCATTCCGTTTAGTGTGGACCACACCACTTCCCATGTCTGCCTCCAAGACACCAAGTGAACTTTCTAGTATGACCAAGTTGTGACACAGGGCTGCTCTGGAGCCATGTGAGGCTCCCACAAAAGAGCAAACTCTTTCTCAGGAGTGAGAACCAAGTAAGCTTCTTCATAGGCTGCCCTCACTGTGGCCTGGATTCTGGGTCCCAGGCTGGATCAAGGGAGACAGGTTGGTCTTAGTGTGAAAACTCTGGTAGGCTGCAGAATGATGAAGGGGCTGTCCTCTCACTGGTGAGGCATGTAGGCCCTAGACTTCTGGCAGAGATAAGGGGACAGCTGATAGCTCCTAAGACAAGATGGCATGTAACAGTGGCTATTGTAGCAATGTGGGTTCTGGGGACTCTGGAGGACCCCGTGTGAGTTCAGCCTTTGGAGCATAGCAGTCACAAGATAAGCCAGCTGCCCAAACTGGATGTGAGCACTGTGAAATGCACAAGTCAGAACTTGTGGTGTCTGGGCTTGGTGGCAGTTTTCCTTACCATTAGTGATATGCAGTGCATGCTGGCCCACCACCTACCCCCTGCCAGGGATGAAGTTACAGTCCACTTGCTTCCCTTTGTGACAGGGAATGACAATGCAGCAGTTCCTCCATTTTAAGTTCTTGCTGAGGCCATTTTGGGTTTAACTAGAATTTAATCTCCTTGATGGGAAATCCCATGGAAAATTACACACATCTATTCTAGGAACCTGAGATCAAGATGGCCCAGTTTACTTATCTTAGCAACCATTAAATGGCCTGATTGTGCAAATCTCCCGGCTCCAGCTAACAGCCTATCTTACCTTCTATTAAACTGCTTGCTTCTGCAAACCTCCCCCTGCAGCTGCTGAGCAAGATAGCAGGATGCAGTTTTTCCCTTTAAAAGCCTCTTGCTCTAAATGCTCAAGGCTACACTTGGGTCCCAAATACCTGAGCGTACTCTTAAGATGGCTGGAATAAAGATTTTCGATTGGCAATAAACTGTGACTGAGTGGTCATCTCTGGTGGGCTCCCATAACATTTTGGAGGTCCCATCAAGATCCCCCAGAAAATGGATCCCAACACTTAGGGGCTTCTGGAACCCCAGGAGGAGGGAAGGGTACTCCAGCTAGAGAAGACTATGGAGGGTGTGCACCTTGAGATATTCAAGGGCCCCAGGCAAATCCTCTCTGGCCAATTACTGCCAAATGTTTTGGAGGCACCCCAATATCACCACCCAAAAGAAAAGAAAAAAGGTAAACCTAAAGTCATCTGGTCTGAACACCTCCAGAGCTAAGTTTGGCCTGTAAGAGGCACCATTTGGTTAAGACACAAGAGGGGAAGTCAGACACAGCTGTAGATCCTGTGTCTGGGATCCATGTGAGACATCACCAGATACCCCTGGTAAGTTCAGGTGGATGAATGTGTGGTGGCCACCCCTGTTTTTCTTTACTATGAGTCTCTCTGTATACCTTTGTCTCCTTGTGTGTTTCTGTCAGCTCTATTGTTTGGAGAAATAGATCTAAAACGGAAGGGACAGTGAGCTGTTGCTGGAGTATTCAGCTCACTGACCCACTGCCCCTGAGGCAGCGCAGGTTTCCTTCAAGTTCACGGGCCATGCCCTGCTATGGGCTTGCACAGCCCCTTTTCTAGTTCTTTCATGCTGTGACACTTCTCTGCCCGGTCTAGGGTTCCCACAACCCCTCAGTCAGTTCCAGGGATCGAACTCCCCTGCTTGGAGTTGGTGGCAAACACTCCTATCCACTGAGCTGTCTCACTAGCCCACCAAGACTTCTTTTGTTGTTATTTTTCTCCTACAGTTCTGTCTTCTAACATTTTAACCCTAGTATCTGGTTTAACAATCTTCAGCTGAAACTATATCTGTGTTCCCTAACTTCTACAGCAGAAATGAGATCCTAGATGATCAATTTTGAACATGTTTCCCTTTCATTTTCTAGGTAGAGTCTGTTTATTTCCCAAGGCTCAGGGGAACAGCTCTGTATACTAAGGAAAGTTGGGGTTGTTAGTTTAAGTGCCTCCCGAAGCCAACAACAACAGAGACATTGTCACTTGTGGTTCCTCCATAGGCATCAGCAAGCAGCACCAAGGCAAACTGTCTGGCTCCTAGTCTACGGTCATCTTCTACTCCAGTTGGCCTGCACTGTGTTACTTCAGTTAGAATCAGAAATATATTCCTTATAACAGACTTTAAACAAAAATTCACGAGTCAGCAAAGATAATGAAATGGGATAACAAAACGGGAAGGAAACAGCTCGAGTGCTACCCATGCTTGACCCTTCAGGAACTAGGGTGTTCTCTTTCCTACTCTGTGGCCTTGGGGCCACGGCTGCTGGTGCAGAGGTCCTGGCTTCACTAACACCTACCCACTGGGAGCTGAGAAAGGTCTCAACCATGTCTGCCTCCTCAGACTCGGCTAGCAGTTTGCAGCACCACTGCCACTCCTCCCGCAGTGTGGCAGGGGAGTAGAGACTGGAGAAAGCTACAGAATAACATGAATGCCAGCACAATAACTCAGCAGGTGAAGGCATTTGCCACCAAGCTTGATGGCCCCGAGTTCAATTCCCAGGGTCCTCAGGGTGAAAGGAGAGAACCGACTCTCTCTAATTGTCCTTTGATCTACACACACACCCTGTGAGACAGGAGCACACATACATACACATAAATAAAATTCGGTCA